>BSBK01010861.1:2500-87697 GCA_027943335.1 Chamaecyparis obtusa
AGGGTGGTTGGTTGTAGGATGAAGATCTGGAAAGGACCCTGCTGAGCCACTACTGGAACTTCCTTGTTTAGGTTCAGTGACCATCTCCTGATCTGATGGAGGGACATCATCCTGGTTGCTCTCTCTTTCTATTCTCTGGCATTGAGTTGCAATCTCTTCTATGGCACCTGCAGCAACCTGTGAGCCTACTAATTTCCTCTGACTTTGAATTTATTGTAACATCTATCTGATGGTGATGTCAAAGTCAAATTTAGTGTCTGATCTGGTAGACATGTTGTATAGCACCCGGTCCTTGTCTAAAACCTTTCTGATGCCTCTCACCACCTTTAGAGCTTTATGTTCTTTAACCTGCAAGACCAAACAAACTTGTGAAGAAACATTGAGGGTGATGAGTCTCTGTAGAGACTCAGTGAGAGAACTAATCCTACTATTGAATATACTATCATTACTAAGTTTCCAAATATTCCAAAGCAAATGTAAAGAAAGAGATGCCCAGAAATAATTGAGAGCATTTCTAAGACCCAAAAAGGACCCAGATATAACATTGAAGGGTAGAAAGTTGTGGTTGAGCCTCAATCCAAACAGGTTCTAACAGTCTAAAGCAAAGCGACAGTCAAAGAAGATGTGAGTGATGGTCCCGGGAGCGTTACAAAAGGAGTGGGGGAGAGGTGAACCAAAGGAAGACTTAATGGGTAGCCTATACAGAAGGAAGCGCCACACAAAGCAAAGGACTTTAGGTTTAGCAGGGGTGTGCCAAAGCTTGGCCAGAATTCTACTCCAAGAGTTGGTGTCCAAGTTCATGCCATTTGTTATTAAGGTGGTCAAAATTTTTTTTTGTATAAGCAAGCAATTGATAGAAAGGTTTAACTTTAGTAAAAATCAATGGTGTACCATCTTTACACTTCACTAATTCCATTCTATCTGAATCCACCAATGTGTCTCTTTGGAGGTTAAGGGCAGAGCAAGCATCCTTGACAGTAGTGTAGGTTCTCCATTGGGATGTAGGAAATTCATACCTAGAGGTCAGGGTATCCCACGTGATTAGGATATCATTCTCTATGATGTCTAAGAAATAGCTAATTCCCAGGGCATTCCACTTTTTTGCCAAGCATCCCTAAAGTTGGGCCAGAGGCTTATCTCCCTTGAATAGATTCCACCAAATGGTTCTTTCCCCACATATATTTAGAGACTGATCCAATAAATTAGTGTATGGCAGGAAGGGTTTAGTCTCTTCCCCACCTTTCCATATAGATTGGAATACCTCAGATCTTGAGACCGTGACTCTGAATTTCCCTGTCATGAGATCAATCAGTGGGAGATTCTTCCATTGCCTAGCTCAGGAAGGATAACCTCTGCTAATGTTATGTCTCACCTAAATCTTCTAGAGCTCATTGCCTTGAACTACCTTGGCTACCCACTTCACCGCAAGAGCATTACCTTTCCATCTAAGATCTTTTAGGCCATTTGTATTAAATTTTAAATTATGATTATATATTATTAATATATAATAAGTTTTAATATAATATTGTGTAAATTTATTTTAAAAATTAATTTTAACCCTAAACATGGGTGTTGCAAGTAAGGTATGAAGTAGTGAAAAAAAAATCACCTATTGGTTAATTAAATAAGCAAAATGTAGTTAATAATAGCAATAAACCCAATAAAAATGAAAAAAGTTATCAAATACTAGAATGTTGGCTATAACATTATTATTAAAAAAAATTACTCAATTTTTTAATTTTGTGTATAAGACTCAAATCAATTCAACTAATTATATGCTCAAAAAATAATTTTTGTAATTTATAAACTTAAAAATATTGTATGTTCACTATAGAAAACATGAAATTTACAACAAAATAAAATAATAAGATAAATTATGATTGGTTCATACAATTTATTTTAATCACTAGTTAAAGTAAGAAATAAAAAATTCATTGCAATAGTACTTGTTAGCCTATAGACAAGTACTAATAATAATGATACTTATCAAATAATTATAATAATAGTTACAAAATAATTATAATGATCTTTGTACAAGTGACACATTTCCTAATATATAAAATTGCCATTATATCATGTACAACCTCTTCTTACCTACTCTTAGATAAATTTCAATATGATCCATTTCTCACATTAATGATACATTGTAATTGTGTATTAGAAATTTATGGGTTAAGAAAAGTTGATTTTATTAGTCAAATTATTATCAAATATTTTTTTACTTCTTCCTTCCATACCTTTAACAATGTAATTGTAACTAAAATCACTTGACAAATTATTATTATCTATATGTTTTAACTATTATTGGTAAGATAAAAAAATTTTGAAATATAAAAAAATGGGTGTCACATTAATAATAAAATAATTGACATTATTGATAAGCCGTCAAGGTCTTGAGTTCAAATCTGCATCAAACAATAAGAAAATAAAATAAAATAGTTGGCATTATTCATATGTCCTATGTGAAGCCCACTCAAATTATGAGTCACCATTTTCCAACTTCAATATTGATGATTTAAAACAATTCAAATAAAAACAGATTAAAACTACTCTTTCACAAAAATAATATATATTATTCAATTTACAAAATAACATATTACAACATTTCTTAAAAAGTAATACTAATTCATCGATATCATTTATTATAAAATGAAATCAAAATTTTAGAAACCTATACTAACTCTGATTGAATATTTTCCAGAAAACTTTTGATAGAGAGGCATAATGGACAATCAAATTCAAGCCAAAATATTTAGGCAGCCACATTAATTGAGATATGTATCACACACAAAATGAAGTCATAAAGCTTTATTAAATAAACCAATCATACTTGATGCTGTTTCAAAAAACTGAAAATACAATAGATTTTTGCAAAAAATTTAACATCTGTTCTTCATGATCTGTACATTTTGTAGTAGAAAACCACAAAAAACTTGCCAAAAAATCAGTACTTTTGCAAATCTGAAAACAAAAAGAAACAATTATCTTTTTTTTCATTTTTGTCTTTAGTACATTCTGTCTAAAACTTAACCAGCGCCTAAACTATCATGACCAGAGTAAACCACTAAATGGCTTTTGACAAATATTATTATTCTCTGTCTAGATCTCATACTAACAATGGCGTTGACTAAAATATTATTATTACATGTCTAGATCTCAGAGTAACATGCCCTAATTACTGTGTATCTAAAAGGCCCAGCTTTTTGTAAGACTCGAGGCAATCGTCATAAATTTCCTCAATCCCATGCTTGAAAGTGAAGCCCAAATCTGTGAGCTTTTCAGACTTGAAATGTGTATTTTGAACAACAATATTGAAATCCACATCCTGCGACCTGAAATGAAGCATGCCAAATCATGCTTATCAGTAAACATTTTTCATGCTACATAAATAGATAAAAACATAAGCTATATGAATGTTAAAACATAATAATAGAGCTTGTTGAAATATGTTCCAACTTAAAACTGGAAAAATTTAAAAACTAAAAGGGAAATTAGAAGTGCACAATAATTCCACCAGTGCTAGAATAGACAATTTAATACTGGTAAGACTTAATTAGATTCATCAATTGTCTTATAGATCATTGCAAAAATTGTAATAGTTCAACTTAAATTAAAATATATGCAATTTAAAATAGTTCCAAACATTTCTAATTAACCTCCCACATATCTTCACACACCTATTGCACACCAGGTGCTAGTTACAGTGTATCTAACAGGCCCAGCTTTTTGTAAGACTCGATGCAATCGTCATAAATTTCCTCAATCCCATGCTTGAAAGTGAAGCACAAATCTGTGAGCTTTTTAGACTTGAAATGTGTATTTTGTTCAACAATATCGAAATCCACATCCTGTGACCTGAAATGAAGCATGCCAAATCATGCTCATCAGCAAACATTTTTCATGCTACAAAAATAGATAAAAACATAATAACAGAGCTGGTTGAAATTCGTACATGTCTATAATCTTGAGATCGGGATAACGTTTTATGAAGAATTCCTCCCACTCTTTAACAGAAAGTGTGCCTGCCGAGCACAAATATCTGCCTTGAGCTGCGGGCTGCTCCATCAGAAATATGTGGGCGTTGCAAACGTCATTTATATGGACTACTGGAAATGTCCCGAAGGCCGGCAGGATTGACCTTAGAATGCTGTTAAGTACCTCCTTGTTGCCTAAAATGTTATTACCAAACAATACAATCACTTGTTAGAGAGAAAAGATAATTAAGTGTTGGGTGAACATTAGGGTGAGAAAGACCTGGTAGAAACCAGAAGAGTGCGTGAATGCTTCCTGGAATGTAGGGAGTGATGAACGGTCCTCCCACAGTCGACGGTCCAATTGTTACAAGATCTAAATTATTCTCTGCTGCGAAGCTCCAAGCTGTCTGCTCTGCTAGTGTCTTTGACACGATGTAGGACTGTTTTGTTCAGAACATGATTAGGGATCTCACATTATAAAGCCGCTTTCAAAGATTTATATTTCAAAGTACGCCACATCTAGGGAAACCAAATTAGGCCATTCGGGCTATACCCAAATTGGAAATTGTTGTAATGAAATCCAACTTAATGCGGGCAATACGAAATTTGGAAATGTTGTAATGACACCCAATAAAGAAATAACGGCAACACCCAAATTGGGAAATGGTGTAAGAAGATTAGATCCAATGGGACCTAATTAAGCAATTTGGACAATACCCAAATCGGAAACTGTTCTTTGTTGGCGCGAAAGTGATTGACAGGGCTCCAAAAGGACTCCACAGAGCAGGGATTGTTGTTCAGCTTCCCTTCCTCATTCAGTGGTGCCATGGCACACGCTGACGTAGTGAAAACTACACGCTTCACCGTTTTTGATTTCAGACAGGATTTTAACACATTGATTGTCCCCTGAATTGCAACTCCCACAACCTCGGTCTGCTCATAAACAAATTGCGGGAAAAGAACAACCCAACTAATATTAATCAGCACATAAATGTCTAGAATGAAATGTAAGAATCGACTATATATGAGGAAGTCTCTACCTCGGGATCATCGGAGCCAAGGTCCACAGGAAATGCAACGAAGAAGACACCTTGGCAGCCCAAAATGGGCGAATCAAAGCTGCCTTCCAGTCGGAGATCTGCATTAAAGAGCTTGAGCCTTTCATGCGCACCAGGAATCCGTTGTAGATAGCACATGTCCTCATTACCTGTGAATCTTCCACAATTGAACGTTTTATTTATACCGTGTATCCTAATCATGAACATAATCTTTTGAAAAATGGCTGTAACGTGCATACCTGATGCAGGAAGAATAGTTGCGTGGACAGAAAAGCCTCTGTTGAGAAGAGATTTGACGAGCGAGGAGCCAATGAAGCCGTCTCCACCCACTACGCAAAATCTTCCTTCCATTTCCTATTCCAGTATCTGTCACTTAATTTTTCAGTTAACAGGGGAACTAGTGTATATCTTTTTGTGCATTAAGAAAATACAGGAAAAGCCTTTCAGGATAGTTATAAACAGAAGTGACATAACGATGAAGTTTAATATGGACAGGGTCCCGCTCTATCGTTTAATTAAAATTATTTTGATACAGTTCAGTAAGGTTTAATTAAAATTGCTGACGTTCCAGGGTTTTGTCGGGATAGAGAAGTCAGCGAGCATCAAATACGAAAAAGATACCAGGAAGATACCCTTTTTTTCATTAGGGTCTGACCAAACGGGGGAAGTGTAAATTAGTCTGAGCAAAGGGGAGTGTTTTATTATGGAGCATCTAAATTTGACACCTCATAAAATCTTTTTGTTGATGTTTTCAAATCACTTTCAACTTTGTAGAACAATTTATTTGGGAATTCTTACAAACAAGAAATAACAGAAAGGGTATCCACTCTTATTGAATTACAAAAAATATCTAAGCAGAGACATTTACATGTAACTACATTCAATCTAGTTCAACACAAGGTATTAGGTCAGAATAGTTAAACAATGCTTCAAAATTGATAACCTATGCACACAATTAAAAGTTTACTTTGAAACAGTGCATAGATTTAGTGCTTTTAATTGTAAGAAGGTACACTTCAAGAGAAACTAATAAGAGTAGAATATAAAATGTACAATGTATTATTTTTCTTAAACCATGCAAAATTTCATGAGAAATTACCATAAAAACAAAACGAGAGAAATGGTATCCAGTCTTATACCATAGGTATTGTCGAGCTTAAGCTTGCACATTTATCCCTCGTACATGACATGATCCTTTGCCTAACTGGGGTAGAAACTGATTTGAAAACATCAACAAAAAGATTTTAAAGGGTGTCAAATTTAGATGCTCCATAATAAAACACTCCCCTTTGCTCACACTAATTTACACTTCCCCCGTTTGGTCAGACCCTAATGAAAAAAAGGGTATCTTCCTGGTATCTTTTTCGTATTTGATGCTCGCTGACTTCTCTATCCCGACAAAACCCTGGGACGTCAGCAATTTTAATTAAACCTTACTGAACTGTATCAAAATAATTTTAATTAAACGATAGTGCGGGACCCTGTCCATATTAAACTTCATCGTTATGTCACTTCTGTTTATAACTATCCTGAAAGGCTTTTCCTGTATTTTCTTAATGCACAAAAAGATATACACTAGTTCCTCTGTTAACTGAAAAATTAAGTGACAGATACTGGAATAGGAAATGGAAGGAAGATTTTGCGTAGTGGGTGGAGACGGCTTTATTGCGTAGTGGGTGGACTATTCTTCCAGCATCAGGTATGCACGTTCCAGCCATTTTTCAAAAGATTATGTTCATGATTAGGATACACGGTATAAATAAAACGTTCAATTGTGGAAGATTCACAAGTAATGAGGACATGTGCTATCTACAACGAATTCCTGGTGCGCATGAAAGGCTCAAGCTCTTTAACGCAGATCTCCGAGTGGAAGGCAGCTTTGATTCGCCCATTTTGGGCTGCCAAGGTGTCTTCTTCGTTGCATTTCCTGTGGACCTTGGCTCCGATGATCCCGAGGTAGAGACTTCCTCATATATAGTCGATTCTTACATTTCATTCTAGACATTTATGTGCTGATTAATATTAGTTGGGTTGTTCTTTTCCCGCAATTTGTTTATGAGCAGACCGAGGTTGTGGGAATTGCAATTCAGGGGACAATCAATGTGTTAAAATCCTGTCTGAAATCAAAAACGGTGAAGCGTGTAGTTTTCACTACGTCAGCGTGTGCCATGGCACCACTGAATGAGGAAGGGAAGCTGAACAACAATCCCTGCTCTGTGGAGTCTTTTTGGAGCCCTGTCAATCACTTTCGCGCCAACAAAGAACAGTTTCCGATTTGGGTATTGTCCAAATTGCTTAATTAGGTCCCATTGGATCTAATCTTCTTACACCATTTCCCAATTTGGGTGTTGCCGTTATTTCTTTATTGGGTGTCATTACAACATTTCCAAATTTCGTATTGCCCGCATTAAGTTGGATTTCATTACAACAATTTCCAATTTGGGTATAGCCTGAATGGCCTAATTTGGTTTCCCTAGATGTGGCGTACTTTGAAACATAAATCTTTGAAAGCGGCTTTCTAATGTGAGATCTCTAATCATGTTCTGAACAAAACAGTCCTAAATCGTGTCAAAGACACTAGCAGAGCAGACAGCTTGGAGCTTCGCAGCAGAGAATAATTTAGATCTTGTAACAATTGGGCCGTCGACTGTGGGAGGACCGTTCATCAGTCCCTACATTCCAGGAAGCATTCATGCACTCTTCTGGTTTCTACCAGGTCTTTCTCACCCTAATGTTCACCCAACACTTAATTATCTTTTCTCTATAACAAGTGATTGTATGTTTTGGTAATAACATTTTAGGCAACAAGGAGGTACTTAACAGCATTCTAAGGTCAATCCTGCCGGCCTTCGGGACATTTCCAGTAGTCCATATAAATGACGTTTGCAACGCCCACATATTTCTGATGGAACAGCCCGCAGCTCAAGGCAGATATTTGTGCTCGGCAGACACACTCTCTGTTAAAGAGTGGGAGGAATTCTTCATAAAACGTTATCCCGATCTCAAGATTATAGACATGTAGAAATTTCAACGAGCTCTGTTATTATGTTTTTATCTATTTTTGTAGCATGAAAAATGTTTGCTGATGAGCATGATTTGGCATGCTTCATTTCAGGTCACAGGATGTGGATTTCGATATTGTTGTTCAAAATACACATTTCAAGTCTAAAAAACTCACAGATTTGGGCTTCACTTTCAAGCATGGGATTGAGGAAATTTATGACGATTGCCTCGAGTCTTACAAAAAGCTGGGCCTTTTAGATGCACAGTAATTAGGGCATGTTACTCTGAGATCTAGACATGTAATAATAATCTTTTAGTCAACGCCATTGTTAGTATGAGATCTAGACAGAGAATAATAATATCTCAGTCAAACGCCATGGCTTATTCTGGTCATGATAGCTTAGGCGCTGGTTAAGTTCTAGATAGAATGTACCAAAGACAAAAATAAAAATAAAGATAAATTTATTTTTTTTGTTTTCAGATTTGCAAAAATATTGATTTTTTTGTAAGTTTTTTGTGGTTTTCCACTACAAAATGTAGAGATCATGAAGAACAGACGTTAAATTTTTTTTAAAAATCTATTGTATTTTCAGTTTTTTGAAACAGCATCAAGTATGATTCGTTTATTTAATAAAGCTTTATGACTTCCTTTTGTTTGTGATACATATCTCAATTAATGTGGCTGCCTAAATATTTTGGCTTGAATTTGATTGTCCATTATACCTCTCTATCAAAAGTTTTCTGAAAAATATTTAATCAGAGTTAGTATAGGTTTCTAAAATTTTGATTTCATTTTATAATAAATGATATCGATGAATTAGTTTTTTTTTCTTAAGAAATGTTGTAATATGTTATTTTGTAAATTGAATAATATATATTATTTTTGTGAAAGAATAGTTTTAATCTGTTTTTATTTGAATTGTTTTAAATCATCAATATTGAAGTTGGAAAATAGTGACTCATAATTTGAGTATGCTTCACATAGGACATATCAATAATGCCAACTATTTTATTTTATTTTCTTATTGTTTGATGCAGATTTGAACCCAAGACCTTGACGGCTTATCAATAATGTCAATTATTTTATTATTAATGTGACACCCATTTTTTTATATTTCAAAATTTTTTTATCTTACCAATAATAGTTAAAAAATCTAGATAATAATAATTTGTCAAGTGGTTTTGGTTACAATTACATTGTTAAAGGTATGGAAGGAAGAAGTAAAAAATTATTTGATAATAATTTGACTAATAAAATCGACTTTTCTTAACCCGTAAATTTCTAATACACAATTACAATGTATCATTAATGTGGGAAATGGATCATATTGAAATTTATCTAAGAGTAGGTAAGAAGAGGTTGCACATGATATAATGACAATTTATATATTAGGAAATGTGTCACTTGCACAAAGATCACTATAATTATTTTGTAACTATTATTATAATTATTTGATAAGTATCTTTATTATTAGTACTTGCCGATAGGCTAACAAGTACTATTGCAATGACTTTTTGATTTCTTACTTTAACTAGTGATTAAAATAAATTGTATGAACCAATCATAATTTATCTTATTATTTTATTTTGTTGTAAATTTCATGTTTTCTATAGTGAACATACAATATTTTTAAGTTTATAAATTACAAAAATTATTTTTTGAGCATATCATTAGTTGAATTGATTTGAGTCTTATACACAAAATTTAAAAATTGAGCAATTTTTTAAATAATAATGCTATAGCCAACATTCTAGTATTTGATAACTTTTTTCATTTTTATTGGATTTCTTGCTATTATTAACATTCATTTTGCTTATTTAATTAACGAATAGGTGCTTTTTTTTCACTACTTCATACCTTGCAACATGCATGTTTAGTGTTAAAATTAATTTTTAAAATAAATTTACACAATATTAAATTAAAACTTATTATTTATTAATAATATATAATCATAATTTAAAATTTTATACAAATATATAATAAATCTATAACATATTTAAAATAAAACATATTTTTATTATAATATAATAATGTTTCTAAATACATATAACAATTTATATTATATAAAATTAAAATAGAATTTTTATAATAATGAATTAATATATTTAGTATAAACATATAATTTATAATATATATTATTCATTCTTTTTATGATTTGATTTTGTCATTTTTTTATAATATATTAAAAATATTATATTAATTAAAAATATAATACATATGTTATAATTTATGATACAAATTTTGGATTTAAATATTAAAAAAATAATAAATATTTATTTTAAATATTTAATATAAAACTTTATGATATTCTTTGGCAAATATCACATGTTTATTAGTATAGTAATAATTTTAAAATATATTTTGATAACAAATTTGACAAGTACATAATATTTCACATTTATTTAATTTTCTTCACATTGTTTAAAAATAAAATTAATACTTTAATAAATAGTACTAATTTATAATATATTCTAAAATTTATTATTGCTATTTAATATTATAGTACGATATTCTATATATAGTAATATTAATCATATATAATTAAAAATATATTAAGGAAATAAAATTAATGTTATTCTTATATTTTACAAAATGATGGTTATTGCTGCAATTATAATTATATAAAAAAATATACTTATATAATTAATAAAATATATAGAATAATTATATAAAATAATTATTATTTATAAAACTGAAGGCAAGTACTAGCCACTACGTGACCCTTGTTATCTTAGAAACATCATTATGATTATCTTTGTGTTGGTTCCTTTTGCATCGAATACATTTTGTTGAAATCATAAACATATTTGAGTGTCTACACAGTTTTTTTTGAAAGCAATAAAATTTAACATCATTAAGGGAGGGCTATTCAATGTGTGTTCTATATATAATTAGAATAATAATAATTGATTTCTTTACAATTATTGTTTTAAATGTATTTTTTATTAAAATAGTATTGGTTGAAAGAACTTTTTGAACTAAATTAATTTTTTTTAAAAATTTTTGTAATGTTAAATCTTGCCATTACTAAATGGAATATCATAAACTTAACACTTAAAAATGAAGAAATCACAAAACAATGAGTGAAAAGGAAAAACAAGTTATTTAAATAAAAGGAAGATGAAGAATAAAACAAGTGCCAGATAGTGGCTAGTACTTGCCGTGCATATTGTAATAAAATAATAAATACAATAATAGTTGTTGTTAATATTATACTAAAAGTAATAAATATAATAATATAAGCATAGAACTTTTTCTTAATCCATACATTTCTAGTACACAATTACGATGTGTCATTAATGTGGGAAATAGATCATATTGAGACTTATCTATGAGTAGATGAGAATAGGTTGTACATGATATAATAGAAACTTTGTATATTAGGCAATGCGTCACTTGCACAAAGATCATTATAATTATTTTGTAACTATTATTATAATTATTTGATAAGCACCATTATTATTATCTTACAAACATCATTACCATTACCTTTGTGTTGGTCATTTTCTCATTGAATATATTTAGTTCAATTCATAAACATATTTGAGTGTCTTCAAAGTTTTTTTACAGTAATTACAATTTAATGTCATTAAAGAATGGAATAGTGATGGGAGGGGTATTGATTTCATATATAACTAATTGATAGCCAATAAATTTAACATACATTTATTATCATTATTTATTAATACATGTTGTAGCACAATATTATGATGGTTAATATTTCAAATCCCAATTCTCAAAAAAAAAATATTAATAACTTTCTTTGACTAATGAAAACTTTGTAATAAGAGGTGTGTTCTATATCTAATTGGAATAATAATAATTAATTTCTTGACAATTATTATTATTATTTTTATTACAATATTTTTTAAAGGTATTTTTCAATACAATAGTATTACTAGTTGAAAGTTCTTTTTGAACTAATTTGTATTTATTTTTACTAGTGAAAGTTTAAATCACGTCATCACTAGAATGGAATATTATTTTAACTTAACAATTAAAAATAAGGAAATCACAAAAAAAAAGAGTGCAAAGGAAAAAGCTATTAGAAAAGGAAGATGAAGGATAAAATAAGCATTTAAAGAAAAATGATGTATACATAAACATCTACACATTTATGTACATGTTTGTATACATGCATATCTATATATTTATATATGTATCTAGATATACATGTGTGTGTATTTAGAGTATATGTACATGCATATAGTCATATACCTATATGTTAGAGTAATATTATTTTCTTATTAATTGAATCATATTAGCCTTGGTCACATGAGGAGCCCCCAGCTGCCCAATTCAAGCCCCTAGCCAATCAGCCCCTGGTCACCCACATGACCAATGGCCCAGATTTTTTGGCCCCAATGGCCTATTAGTTTTTTGCAGTGATGAACAGTTGGATGTCAAATTTAAGCTCACGGACTACTAACATCAGCACATGTCAACATCATTTAAACACCATTTTTTGGCCCATTAACATATTTGTGGTTGTTTTTCTCATAACTTGAGGAGATGGTGTCAAAATCGGGTAAAAAATATATCATTGGAAAGCTTGTTTAGAGGTGGATCTTTTTGGGATTTTGGATTTTGGATTTTTTTCCTCTATTTTTCACACCAGGTGTTCAAAGGAAGAGCTTCTTTTTTGCCTTCCCAGAGCCATATCTTGTACATTCGAACTCCATTTTGGGAAAATGATATATTGTTGGAAAGCTTGTTCCATGATCTTTCCAATGCTGTGAGTAGTTTTTCCAGATTCTACTCCAGGTATATTCTATTTGGTTTTTTGTATTTCTACACTCTAGTGAATATCTTGGATGTTTCAGGTCCTGGGATCTCTTCCTTTTGTGGATTGGCTCTTCTTTGGCTATTCTTTTGTTTCAACAACCTTTCTCTCTTCTTTGAATAGTGTATATTATTGATCCCTATAGTTTTGTTGTTTATTAGTGTCTTACACTTAGTCATTTTCTAGGCAATGTTGGTCGGTCATCACTGTGACCAAGTCATAATGTATAGGCCAAGTCATGTATAATGTACATTTACCGAGTAGTAGCCACTGCCGAGTAAAATAGTGGTCGCTGAGTACTTTTGTATTAGTCGAGTCAGCTTTTGCTGAGTTATGTAAAGAAGACAATGTCAAGTGCTAGAGTATAAAGAATAGTGAATGCTAAGTGCCAGAGATATCCAATGCCAAGCAAGCCAGAATTGAAATATATGTTTGATATAGCACAAACACTTAGGTAAACCATTTTGGCTGACATCTATAATTTTTTTACTATTCGTTGAGGAAATCACAGAGGTGATTACGATCCTATTTTGTAATCATTGATCCCTATGTATTACATGGAACCAATCAGAATTAAGAAAAGGTTAAGGGAAAAAATGAGATAATCTTGATCGTAGATCTCAAATCTTGGAGGAAGTCAATTATCTATATAAGATGAGATCTGAACCCTAAAATGTAGTAATGAGAGGAGTGAGATGTATGAGTGGAAGGGAGTAGAATAGAGTAAATATCTTTAGTTCAGTGAAGTATTCTGATAGATTTCAGTGACCAAGTGAAACAAAGTAAAGTAGTAAAGGAAAGAACATAAACATATTTGATAGATGAGATCAAATCTATACTGGAAGGAGAAGATCTTTAATCAACATCATAGTGCAGACTGAAGGATCAGGTACTGAGACATTCTAACAAGTGTATCAGGTTAAATCTCTTAACATACTAGTTTTGATAGACCTTATTAAACCTCTTAACCAAGTGCTTACTTAGTTGTAAGTCTTAAATCCTTTTGCAAGGTAGATTGTATAAGTCTCAAAGCTCTTAACAGGGTAGACCCCTTACAGGGCAGATCATATTTTATGATAAAATTTGTAGCCCTAAGAGGCAAACTTTATATTGCAGTAGTAAAGATTTGTGGGTGTCATCCCCATCCTAGTTTTACCATTCAAGGGTTTCTAAGTAACTAAAATCATGGTGTTATGAGTATTTTCATGGATGATGTTCAACTTATTAGATTCTTTACATTGTTGAAGTTTATGTTAACGCTATGCAAGTTTTTATATACAAAGAATTGGATAAATAAGTGATATCTAACTCTCACCCCCCCCCCCCCCCCCCCCTCTGAGTATCACATTTTCCCAATAGATTTCCAACAATTGGTATTAGAGCTCTGGTCTCTTATAGAAGTATAACCACTTGTGAGATATAGATCTTGAGATGGAGGTTTATAAGTTGGTAAAAATTATGGAGAATTAGAAGATTGATATTCAACTTGCATTACAGCAACTTGAAGCAGCCAAAGGAGAACTGAAGAAATCCTTAAGAAGAAGAAGAGGAATTGCTATTCAACAAAATGAAACACAATATCAAGAAGAAGATACTACTAGACTATTTGATAATGGGAACTCTGTAGAAAGTGACAAAGCCATAAAAGAACTACTGGAGAAAAACAACATACTAAATGAGGACATCAGAAATCTGAAGAGAGAACAAGAAATTCAATCTGTGAGACTCTATGAATTAGTTGAATAGAAAAAGAAAGCTAAAGAAGACAAGACAATGGATGAAGAAGATAAAAGACAAATAACAATTAGACTTGATGAAAAGACAAATGACATGCAAAGGATGACAAATAATCAGCTAGACATGGTAAATCAGTTGCTACTGGTTAATCAAGAATTGGGCAGAAAGGATGAGGAACTCACCAATTCGAGATCAGAAAATAATCAACTAAAGAATGAATTGAAAATGAAAAGGAAGTCAACGAAAGGATGAACAAGCCTAATGAAGTTGCAAGATACTTTGAAGAACTTTTAAGGTCACTAAGAAGATCAAGTGATACATCTAGACTTGGACATAATGAAAAACTATCATCCACTAAGGAAGGAGAATCATGAAAGAATGGAGAGCAAAGGAGTGCAAAACCAAAGAACAACAGGCCTACATGTCATCACTGTGGGAAACCAAAACATATAGCTAATGTCTACAAAAGCAAACATGGTAAGTCTGATCCTAAAACTAAATTTAATGGACATTGTTTTAACTATATGAAGCATGGACAATAGGCACAAGAATGTAGGTCTAAGGTCAATAATCCACCTACGTCACCAAAATTCCAAGGACACTATTTAAATTGTTAGAAGTATAGACAGAGCATTTGAATGCAGATCAAAACCCAAATGGTCATCAAATCAACAAACTAAGTGACCTAAGAAGGGTAACACATACAGTTGGGATTACAACACTTGGTACAATTTTCATTACTATGGAAAATATGGGTACATTGGAGAAAATTATCTGAGGACACATTTTAGAGGGAAATCCAAAAGTTGGATGAATGGAAGTATGGTATGCTATAAATGTAATAAAATAGGTCATCTAAAGAAATATTATAGAACACATATGCCAAGAAATGATCAAAGAAAGAATGAAGAAATCATTGATCAAATGAGAAATCCGATGAACAGAACATGGAAGAAGAAAGAAGAGGGAAGCACTAGTGAAGCCAGTGTACCTGAGGTCACTCAATCCATTGGATTAGGTGATCACACTACTTAGAACTAAGAAAAGAAGGTATGTATGGAACTAAGAAATTACAATGTTTTATCTTATATCAGTTCCTAACATATGTTGAAGAAAAGTCCATATCTACATAAACTAAGATGCATTAGGACAGTTTTGAGAAAAATCAAACAATTCATATTTGATGTCGAGCATCAGTATTTTAGTCTATAGTGATCGAGTCACTATGTATGCTGAGCACCTGTGATAGCCAAGATGTGATGTACACCAAGCTATAACTGAATGGTTGTATCGACCAAGCTTATGTTGACCGAGCTTAACATAGGATTGTCGAGACAATTGTATTTCACCTAGAATGTGTACGGATCATTAATGAAGCCCTAATCCGACCATTTGAAGTCTATAAATTGGGAAGTTACCATTCATTTCATTTCACCAGTGAATTGAAAATTTCTAAGAGTGATTCAGAGTACAAGTAACCAAAGTGATTAAGAGCTAAGTGTGATTTCAGAAATCTTCACAGCATGCCGTCGGCAAAACTTCTGAAGAACATTTGCGAAAGGTATTTTTCGAGTGTAATCTTTTCATACATGAATTCATGAACTGTGATAAATGGCATCATCATCATCAGCTGCGATGAAGAAACAAAGAAAGGAGGTTTTCAATATTCAATTAGTAAGGAATGAGGCATGTAAGACATAAAAGTTTCAGGGCGTTCCAGAGAGCGTGATCATGGGAGATCTTAATGGAGCTTTGTCATCAATTCCAAAGAATTTTCTAATGATAAATGACATCTGGTCGTGCTACATGTGTAAAATTGGAGAGATTGGTGATTATAAACTCAGGGAAGCATACAAGAAATTGTTCAGCAATGAGGTGTTGAAGTCAGAACACCATAAGGTTGCCGAGCAAGGGTTAGTTTATGCCCTTGATTTTTTGCAAAATTTCAAAGTTGAATGGATTAAGATTGTACTGAGTAGGGTACATGACATGAAAATTTAGCTGGAAGATGGTCCGGTTGAAATCACCAAAGAAATGATTCACCAGGTAACTGGATACCCTAAAATCCCTGGAAAGAAAACCATGAAGTGTCAATTAAGTAAGGAGGAAGTTGAGGAAAACACTCGAGTGGTATGGAACAAGCGCAATTAGAGAATTTCAACTATCACTATTCTAGAGATTGAGTTTGTAGTGAGGGTAATAGCTCACAAATTCTATCAGTCTAGTCAACTGGACAGTGTCCCATGCATGGCAGTGGACCAAGCTTGGAAAATCATCAAAAAGGGACACACCTATGACCTTGTCGAGCTCCAACTGACTCAACTTGTTGAGCACCTTACATCAATCTGAAAATCAAAGAATTAAATGTTTAAGTTTGGTTCCTTACTTGTTTTTCTATTCTTCTATATTTAAAAAATTTTTCCTACTGTTGGGGTAGTAGTATGGTATAAGAATAGGCCAGTGATAGTAAAGATAAATGGGTTTTTTAGTCAGATGGGAGATAACTTTGAAAGCATAATGGAGAATTATTTTATAGAATTTAAGAAGAAAATGAGGAAGAGAAGTAGGATCCATGTATCTTTAGTAGAAAAATACAAACAGGACATATGTTTCCTAGATGATATCAACCTCACATATGCTCAAGCTACAATACCGAGGGTATCTTGGCTAATGCCATTACCTTATGAGGTTAATATTGATGAAACCACAACAACCATCATAGCCTTGTTAGCTGAGGAAGTTGATAAGAAGGCTACCTACTTTGGAACGTATGAGGAAGCAAAGGCTAAGATAACCATGGGACTTAAGTTTTCTACCATGGAGAGAAAGTGGAAAAATATATTGAAAAAACTAGAAAAGATGATAGGAGAAAGAGGGGAAGATGCACCTCTTAAATTGACACAAGGACTGGGAGAAGACAAATCTAGTGAGTCTAGTGAAAGTGAAGAAGAGGAGAAGGAAGTAGAAAAGAAAGGCAAGAAGGCATTAGTTGTTGAGCCTGTGAAAAAGACTCTGTAAAAACCTAAGCCTATCTCATCACCTATTCTTAGGCAAAGAACAAGAGTAGTCTCTACAACTATAGCTACCGAGCCACAAAGGAAAACCCCTACATTAGGGAAGAGAAAAAACATTCAGCCTAAGGCAATGCCAAGTCAAATAAGGAAGAAGTCGAGAAGGAAAATCATCTTGGAGAAGGATGATGAGGAAATAGAGAATGAAGAAAGATTAGTAAAAAGTCACCAGCATAGAGAAAAACACTGATTGTGGATGAAATATGCCACAACATCAAGAGCTCTATTGGACTTGCAGGTTTTAAGAAAATAAAATTTGAGAAGATGAGCATAGAAGACAAGGAGAAAATTATAGAAGAAATGCTTGAGATGCTCTGCACATTCAAGATGTAATTACCAATACAAATGGGGAACTTGATCCCTAATGAGTTTTACAAAATGATAGTACAGAAATGGGAGTATGTCATAATGATCGAGAAGCAGATCAAGGAGAGTACACTAGCATAAGTCATACCAGATCCGTTCCCTGCCAAAATTCTGGAATTCATTGAGGAGTACAGGAATAGATTCATTCCTAAGCTTAGGGCATACAAAATTATTTAACACAAGGTTCATGATGTTGTGAAACAAATTTTAAAGGTATGGAAGATCATTTTTGGTCTTATAATGGATAAAGATGCACAACAGGAAGCTAGCACATTTATGGGTGTTGATCTAGATAATAAACAAGATGTTATTGAACTGCATATTCAGGAGGAAGAAGCTCTAAAGATAGAGAAATGTGAAATTTTTTTTGAAGTAACCATTGCTAACATCATTGAGGATACCCCAGTGAAGACTCAAGTATTGACCAAGGAGGAAATACAAGTCGAGGCAGAAAAAGAAACATCTTTGCCAAATAGTAATCCTGTAATATTACAAGTAATTGATTATCCACAAATTGGAGATACATCAACTATTAACATTACCTCTGCTAGTCAATAAAATGTTATAGTTGACATGCTCATCGGTCTTAGTACTACTGAGGCACAGGACAAGTCAGTAACTACACCTCAGTCTACATCTGCCGAGGATCCACATAAAGGGAAAGCAGAACATTCGACATTAGTTATTGTAAATCGTCATGTGGAGGAAAAGGAAATAGAGGAGAAGAAGACATAAAAATAAATTGACACTCAAGAGCCTAAAGAGAAAGAGGCAATAAAATTTCTTGTACAAATGCCGAGTGGAACAACACTAAAGAAGAAGACATAGAAAAAGCAGGTGAAAACTCCTACACCACAAATGACACTCGAAGAAGTTATTTTGATTCTAAAATGGGACATAGATAACTTATCCTATGAACAAATGCAAATTTTTTAAGATCTACTGAAGAAGAAGAAGAGAAAATAGGAGGAAATGAGAAGAGAACATCAGAAAAAGCAAGTACTTCATGAAATCAAAGGTATATTCATTGATGATTTTGACATGACTGATGTTAATGACTCTGACCCCATACTAGAACAACATGTCCATATAGTCAAGAAAGTGATTGATGATGACATCGAGGCAAATGATAAGTTATCGTAGTGGTCAGAAATCAAATTTGAGACCAAAGTACTTAATAAGCTCTTTGCTGAGATAGCAGTGAAACAAGTACAACTTTCTAGCCTAATATCCAATTCAGAAGAAGTTGTACTAAATGCACAATCTTTGTACAAGAAACTGTGTAATGTAGAAGAATTTACAAAGAATAACCAGGAGCTAGTAGATAAAATACAGCTAGATATAACATCTATCGGTCACTCATTGAGTCTATATGCAAGCTCCAGCTCTACACATTATGCCAGGCTTCTACATGCTCAAGGGAGGATAGCTGAGTTGATGGCTAATGATGGTAAGATAAGGGATCACTTAGTCTCTATTCAAACAATTTTGACACCTCACCTAGAGGCCATATAGAGAGAGTTAGCTAAGGAAAAGGAATTAGTATAGAAAGATCCTCATCTTTCTACTGCCAAGAGTCTAGTTGACCTAGCTATCGAGCTAGAAGTAAAATCATAGGTTTTGAAGATCATAACATTAGGTTGGGACACTGCATTGCACATGGTCATAATGCTTCATAAACCATTTCTGGAAAAACATTACAAGCTCCCTACAAATGAAGAACTTAAAGTGACAAAAACAAGGGGGAAATAGTAGAGTGACATGATATATTTAGTCACAAAGGGAGGCAACAGAATCAAAGAGCTAAAGCATAACCGAATGGAATGACATACTAAGTTTTGTAAATATAAATGTGTATTCGAGTATATGTCAAGAAAGGAAATCTTATATGTACAAATGTAAATCTTTTTATTTTGTAAGACCGAGTTATATTTTAGGGGGAGTATTATGTATACTTCTATTAGTACTAAGTACTCTTGTAAATGTAATGTAAATATCTTGACAAAATGTTTTTGCCACTAAGGTTAAAGGGGGAGATTGTTGATACCTATAGTTTTATTGTCTATTAGTGTCTTACACTTAGTCATTTTCTAGGCAATGTTGGTCATTCATCACTATGACCGAGTCATCATGTATAGGTCGAGTCATGTATAATGTACATTTACCAAGTAGTAGTCACTACCGAGTAAAACAATGGTCACAACAATGGTCACCGAGTACTTTTGTATTAGTCGAGTCAAATTTTTTTGGGTTATGTAAAAAAGAAAATGTTGATCACCAAAGCATAAAAAATAGTGAATGCTAAGTGCCAGAGATATCCAATGCCAAGAAAGTGAGAATTGACATATATGTTTGTTATGGCACAAACACTTAGGTAAACCATTTTGGCCGACATCTATATTTTGTTTACTGCTCATTGAGGAAATCATAGAGGTGATTACACTCCTATTTTGTAATCATTGATCCCTATGTATTACATGGGACCAATCAAAATTAAGAAAAGGTTAAGCAGAAAAATGAGATAATCTTGATCGTAGATCTCAAATCTTGGTGGAATTCAATTGTCTATATAAGATGAGATCTACACCCTAAAATGTAGTAATGAGAGGAATGAGATGTATGAGTGGAAGGGAGTAGAAAAAAGTGAATATCTTTAGTTTAGTGAAGTATTCTAATAGAGTTCAGTGACTGAGTGAAATAGAGTAGAGCAGTGAAGGACATAACAGAGACATATTTGATAGATGAGATCAAATCTATACTGGAAGGAGAAGATCTATAATTAGCATCACAGTGAAGATTGAAGGATCAAGTACTAAGACATTCTAACAAGTGTATCAGTTTTAATCTCTTAACATAGTGGTTTTGACAGACCTTATTAAATCTCTTAACCAAGTGCTTACTTAGTTGTAAGTCTTAAATCCTTTTGCAAGGTAGATTGTATAAGTCTCGAAGCTCTTAAAAGGGCAGACCCCTCACAGGGTAGATCATATTTTGTGATCAAATTTGTAGTAGTAAAGATTTTTGGGTGTCATCCCCACCCCAGTTTTACCTTACAAGGGTTTCTAGTTAACGAAAATCATGGTGTTATGAGTATTTTCATGGATGATATTTAGCTTATTCAATTCTTTACATTGTTGAAGTTTATGTTAATGCTATGCAAGTTTTCATTTACAAAGAAATGGATAAATCAGTGATATCTAATTCAGCCCCCCCTCTCTCAGTATCACATTTTTCCAATAGATTTCCAACATATACATCATTTTGTAGCATTCTTTTATGCACACGCACTAAGATAAAGTGTCATTTTATTGCATGTATGGGATCTTGCACATGTCTATGATCTTTGTACTCACACTCAATTATAAAGTACCATTGGGTGGTTTGATGTTTTCCCTTTTTTTCCATCTACCTTTTTCAAATGAGCACTCCTCCAATGAATAAGTATTATATATCTTTATTTATGTTTGTACTCTCTCTACACCTTTGGTGTTCCCGGTTCTTCATCATGTAGTTGTTGGAAATATTCAGGAATTAACCGAGTTACTAAGAGGGGAGGGGTGAATCAGTAACTCCAAATTTTCTTTCAATTACAGAAGTATTAACATGTAATTCACTTTAACCTTTGCATACAGAAAGCATGAAACTTAAAAGCATTCACAATAATGACACATAGATTTGGTTACCCAGAAACCTTCCAAAAGAAAGTAAAACTGGGGTGGGGATGAAACCCACAAAGCTTTAATACTGCAGAATAAAGTTGGCTGGTTAAGGCTTACAATTTGGTCACTTCTGATGATCTGCCCTGTTAGGAGCAATAAGGATTGCTAAATCCACCCTGTTAAAGGATTTACAAAACATACAATGAAGTATGCACTTGGTAAAGAGATTTTACAAAAGACTGTTAAGTCTACCCGGCTAAAGGATTTAGTACTGATTCACCTGTTAGGATGAAACAGTAGATCTCTTGCTTTGCAACTGGATTGCTGATTGAGATTCGCTGATGTACTGATCACCTTTTGTGATGAATTTGTCTTTGTTGTTCCTTATACTACTGAAGCCTTTTTGTAATTCACTTATCTCTGCCTTTCTTTCTCTTTCACATATATTCTTCATACATACATCTTGACATTTTTACAACATTGTTTATATACAAGTCTTAAACAATTAATTACAATTACAATTACAAAGTCGGCTTGACAAATAAACATAAGTGCTACTAAGTCGGCCCAAGTATGGTTACACGGTTCCTGCAAACTGACTCGGTGACTTTCTGATACTTGGCGTCCACTGCATTACTCGGCATCGTCATGCACTCGGTAGAAGTGAAGGCACGGTTCATACTGATCACTCGGTAGGTTTTGAACTCGGTAAATACTGGTGACTCGGTAGACATGATGTTACTCGGTTTACACTGTCCTATTCGGTTTGTACTAACTTGCTCAGTTTGCACTATCTGCTCGGTTTGCACTGTCTGCTCGGTTTGCACTGTCTGCTCGGTTTGAACTGTCTGCTCGGTTTGCACTATCTTCTCAGTTTGCACTGTCTGCTCGGTTTGCACTGTCTGCTCGGTTTACACTGTCTGTTCGGTTTGCACTGTCTGCTCGGTTTGCACCCAGAATGCAAATAAGTGTTGTCACTAGTGGCAATTCTGCTTAATGCCAACAATCTCCCCCTTTGGCATTAGTGACAAAAACACTTATTGGCCAAAACTTATATACACCAATCATGCTGAGTTTTATTTTGATTTTTCAAAATTTGTCTTTGTTATAGGGCTAGTTAAAGGGCTTTATACATTGTCTCCCCCTTTCAATGTGCTAACTGTTTCTTATACAAATCTATACATATCTCTCCTTCTATACATAACTCCCCCTTTTTGACGATAATGCCAAAGGTGCATATACAAGTTATTTACAGAGAGAATCCAAAATTTGATAGAAAATCAGAATGTACCTTCATTATTAGTGCCAGGGTTCTATCCCAACTTTCTTGCAGGATCTTACATGTTTGTATAGCAATTTGGACTTCTGCAGAGAGTTCAATCATGTGATCTGCTATAGAGAACTGATTTTCATGAATCAATGTTTTGGAATGTTCAATGTGCTTATACATTGTATTCATGATGGGAAGGATCATGTGATGGATGTCTAGCAGTGTGGACCGGATCCTTGTGTCTTCTTTCAGTAGATCAGACTGCATGTTTGATAGGTGTGAGATTTTCATGTGATGAGCAGAGCTTGAACTTGGTTCAAGTTGCAGCTTCTGTATGCTAATCTTCATATCCTCATCTATTTTATTCATTTTATCCTTAACATCCTTTGTGAACTCGGCAATATTGCACAATCTGGCCAAAAGAGAGGTAGCATTCGAATAGATAGATTCAATGTTTGACAAAATTGAAGACAATTCCACTTGGTTAATAGCTATGTGCTGAGCAATGTGCTCAAGCACTTTATTGTTGAATCTCTTCTCGGCTCTTTCAATTAACTTTTCTATCCCGGATGAATCCTCATTGTATTTCTCAACTGCTTCTGCTAATTGTAACAAAATATGTTGGGAGGATTCTACTTTAATGCCTAATGCATCAGACAAAATGTCCTTAGCATCCTTGATGATTTGATATTCCTTGTCTCTTTCCTCTTTAAGTTTCTTTTGTTTTGCTTTCCTTTGGAGGATCTCACCTATATTTTGCATTTGGTCCGCTGATAAATTTGCAAAATCTAATGTAGGAATTTCTATCTCTTCATCTAGGTCTATATCCTCTACTATATTCTTACCCAAAAATTTTATACTCGGTAGAGCCTTAGGCTTATCTGTACTTAATGCTTTGGTAGTAGTGACAGTAGATAAAGTAGGGCTGGCTATAGAGACTGGTATACTTTCTACTGGAGAACTTAAAATATTTACACTTGAAGATTCAAAAACTGGAAAACTTACTGCTGGAAAACTTGATGATGCAGGAGATTGCAACTCGGTAAAAGAAATGGTAGCTTCTTCTGTTGTTGCTAAGGATGATTGGACAAATGTGGAAGTTGTCACAACCATGCTTGAAGGTGTCTCCGGGCTGGATGTAGAAACTTTCACTGGAGAGGTAGGAAGGGATGCAATGACTTCTGCTGCTATCCTCACAGTATCATCTACCTCAGTGTCTTCTTCTTATTCATCACTGTCATCTTCAATATCTTTTATTATGACTGTTTCAATACTCGGTTGGTGAAGGTGGTATATGTTCTTCCATGTAGCATTTTCAACCTTCACAACCGATTCAATATTGTTGATCAAAATCAAACAAGTATTGAACTTCAATGTCATCTTATTTTCATTTTCTTTTAATGCCTTCTTTACTTCATCATTATTCAAGCTCGGCATCAACTGTCTCAGGTTTTGATCAAATATGTCTATCACCGTTTGCTTTGCATTGCTCCATCTCATTTTTATTGGATTCAATAGAACTGCTGGAACCTGTGGGGCTATTTCTTCAGGAGAGTATTTCCACTGTCCCATCTTTTCAATAACAGCATCTTCTATTTCCTTCTGTTCTGTTTCCGATCT
The DNA here is from genome assembly GCA_027943335.1 of Chamaecyparis obtusa. NCBI lineage: Eukaryota > Viridiplantae > Streptophyta > Pinopsida > Cupressales > Cupressaceae > Chamaecyparis > Chamaecyparis obtusa. The sequence goes on from BSBK01010861.1 coordinate 27,043, forward strand.
GGTTTCATATCTTAAGGATTTTATATTACTTACTTCGGATCCTGATCCGTCTCTAAAGAGTTTGAGCTTTTCTTGAAGGTTTAGAGGAGGCCTTTTGAATACTATATCTTTATCTGCCTTGTCTGCCTTGCCTCTTGTATTTCTCCTTGTAAATACAGCAGTAGGAGGCTTAGGTGCCTTAGTGATGAATACCTTTCCTTTCTTCTTTGCAGGTTTTGGTTCCTCTATTTTCTCATCCTTTTCCTCTTCTTCTTCATCTTTTTCTTCTTTGTCCTCGGTTATCATTTGCATTTTGGCTATCCTCTTCTTTCCTTTGTTTACCGCCTGTGGAAGCTTTATGCTTAGTTCAATTCTCACCTTAGCTTCATCATATGTTCCAAAATATGGAGCTTTGGGATTGACAGGCTGATTAAGAAGAGCTTCAATGATATTCTTGGTTTCATCAATATTTACCTCATAAGGAAGAGGTTTTACATATACAGTCCTCGGTTTAACTGCTTGAATATATACATTATCACAATCCACCATAAAACAAATGTCATCTTTGTAATCTTCCACCAAATTCTGTGGAATCTGGAATCTGTCATTCATTTTCTCTTTGAAAGACTCAAAATAATTATCCATGATGCTTTCAAAATTTTCACCCATTTCTGAGATGTATTCATTTATTTCATAGAGGACTGGCACATCTTTTCTCCATACAACTTTTCCTTTAGAAGGGAAGAATTTCAGAACATAGAAGAATAAACAGACCAATAAGGATCCAAACTTACATGGATTGTTTTTGGAAGTTTTAATGCTTTCCATATTTTTGTTAAACTGCTTTAACAATAAGTCTGCTAGGTCAAATGTTAAGTTATTCTTGACCACTTTGTATGCTAGGTCAATAGCTTCACAGGAGACACTATTCTGTCGACTAGAACTGTAAATCTTATGGGCAATAATGTGTGTACCAAACTTCAGTTCAGCATTGGTAATGCTGCTAACTTTCATGCCTCTACCGTCCCACTCGGCTAGGGTTTTCTTCTCTAGTTCCGTCTGACCTAGGGTTTTGGTAGTTTTAGCTTTGTTCAACATGGGAAGACCGGTGATTTGATGAATCATCTTCTTTGTGATCTCTATAGGTTGATCAAGCCAAATCTTGCCATCATGTACACGGCTGAGAATATATCTAACCCATTTATCTTGAAAGTTTTGAGGTAGATGTGCAATGTGAACTAAACCTTTATCTTCCAAATGTTTGTGCTCGAGTTTCAGAATACCATCCACACACAGTTCTTCACGCACAATATCTAGTTCTAGGTTCCCCATTTCATGAATTGAACAGTTGAAATGATTGCGGATATCGTTAATAAGTAGTACCTTAGGAGGAATCTGAGATTGAGCTCCGTTCGGATCTAGGGCTGCTGCAATTGCGGGCACGATCTTGAAATCTGGTGCTTTCCACTCCCCTTGGACTAACATATCAGATCCTTTCTTTGCTGAAGTGCTAGATGATGCCATGGTAGCTCACAGAAAATTCCTTTCACAAAAGTATTGAATTGCTGGGTTGCTCTTGAAATTTTTTGCTCTCAAAGTGCTAAAGGTTCGCGGTGAAGAATGAGTTCGATTACTTGCTTTTTGTTTACAACTCTGTCATTAATGCTCAGTACAAATTAGGGTATGAATTCTGATAGACTGTCACCCACTAAGAATTAATTGCTCGGTAAAGACTTCGCAACTCGGTGAACTCGAGAATTCATATTGCTCTGACCTCGCTCGGTAAAGACAGGTACCGACCTTGCTCGATGAAGACTGATACCGACCTTGCTCGGTGAAGACTGATACCGACCTTGCTCGGTGATCTTACTGCATCTTGTATGCTGATTTAGATCTTTCTTTTAATTCGGTTCTGGAATTGCTTGAGATTGGTCTATGAGAATACAGTTCCAGTGCTTTCTTGGAAATTTAGTTTGAGTCGGTAGAGCCATCCATTCCATTACTTGGACTGGATTGCTCGGTAGCTTTAGGAATCCATTTTTGTCTCACCTATTTCCTGACCTTAGTTGCTTCATTCTTCTTTCCATCTTCAACTTCACTAGCATTCATGCAGTTTCTAGCTATGTGACCGAGTTTAGTGCATTTGAAGCATCTTACGGTAGTATCTCTTTTCCTTAGATGATGTTTTATGCAATTCATGCTAATGTGTCCATATTCTCCACAGTAATGACATCTACACTAGGTGTTGTAGTCCCATCCAAACATTGCTTTCATAATTTGTTCTGCTGGATTAAATGTCTTGGATCTGCACTCGGATACCTTGTGACCCTGTTTGCTGCACTTGTGACAATTACCTCTGAATCTAGGTTTTTCCCTGCATTCATTTGCTTTGTGACCAGGTTGATTGCAGTTGTAACATTTTCCATTGAATTCTGCTTTTTCATTATTCCAACATTTATTTCAAGTATGTCCTATTTTACCACAATGATTACAAGTAGGTTTTTGATTTCTTTGAGTACCTTGCTTAGAAGATTTGCCTTCTCCTTTGTATCCAAGTCCTGCTTTTCCTTTTTGCCTATGAAGATTTCGCTCATACAGCTGATTCAAGTCTTCTTGACTTTTCAGCATTCCTTCATTGATTTGTTTTTCAGCGTTTAGGTCATCCACCAATCTTAGATTGATTTCCTTTTCAAATCTTAGTTCTTCTCTTGTGCTTTCTATTTCTGATCTTAGATTCAGAATTTCCTCATTTGTATGAGAGATCTGATCAATTAGGTTTTCTAGCTGAAGGGTTTTATTTTGGACTTCAATGTTTCTTCCATCTAATTCATCTTTCAACTTGTTTCTTTGTTCCAAGATTTCACAGAATCTTGTAGAGTGTAGCTCTTGTTCTCTTTTCAATTTTCTCACTTCTTCTTGCAGAGACCCATTCTTTTCTAGGAGTTCTTTGACAGCATTGTTTGCTTCATCTGAGTTATTTGAGGCAAGAAGATCTTCAATCTTTTCTTCAATGTAATTCTGATCATTCATCTGATTTGCAAGTTCCTTCCTTCTTCTTAGGGATTGGGAAAGATGTTATTTTGCTTCTTTGAGTTTTGCTATGGCCATTTCTAGATCTAGCTTTTCATTTTCAATCACCTTGTTCAGTTTGAATACCTCCATTGTCTTGGATCTTTGCTCAAGCTAGTTAAGCTTTATCTTGAGAACCAATGCTGCTCTGATACCAATTGTTGGAAATATTCAGGAATTAACCGAGTTACTGAGAGGGGAGGGGTGAATCAGTAACTCCAAATTTTCTTTCAATTACAGAAGTATTAACATGTAATTCACTTTAACCTTTGCATACAGAAAGCATGAAACTTAAAAGCATTCACAATAATGACACATAGATTTGTTTACCCAGAAACCTTCCAAAAGAAAGTAAAACTAGGGTGGGGATGAAACCCACAAAGCTTTAATACTGCAGAATAAAGTTGGCTGGTTAAGGCTTACAATTTGATCACTTCTGATGATCTGCCCTGTTAGGAGCAATAAGGATTGTTAAATCCACCCTGTTAAAGGATTTACAAAACATACAATGAAGTATGCACTCGGTAAAGAGATTTTACAAAAGACTGTTAAGTCTACCCGGTTAAAGGATTTAGTACTGATTCACCTGTTAGGATGAAACAGTAGATCTCTTGCTTTGCAACTGGATTGCTGATTGAGATTTGCTGATGTACTGATCACCTTCTGTGATGAATTTGTCTTTGTTGTTCCTTATACTGCTGAAGCCTTTTTGTAATTTGCTTATCTCTACCTTTCTTTCTCTTTCACATATATTCTTCATACATACATCTTGACATTTTTACAACATTGTTTATATACAAGTCTTAAACAATTAATTACAATTACAATTACAAAGTCGGCTTGACAAATAAACATAAGTTCTACTAAGTCGGCCCAAGTATGGTTACACGGTTCCTGCAAACTGACTCAGTGACTTTCTGATACTCGGCGTCCACTGCATTACTCGGCATCATCATGCACTCGGTAGAAGTGAAGGCACGGTTCATACTGATCAATCGGTAGGTTTTGAACTCGGTAAATACTGGTGACTCGATAGACATGATGTTACTCGATTTACAATGTCCTGTTCGGTTTGTACTAACTTGCTCGGTTTGCACTGTCTGCTCAGTTTTCACTGTCTGTTCAGTTTGCACTGTCTGCTCGGTTTGCACTGTCTGCTCGGTTTGCACTATCTGCTCGGTTTGCACTGTCTGCTCGATTTGCACTGTCTGTTCGGTTTGCACTGTCTGCTCGATTTGCACCCAGAATGCAAATAAGTGTTGTCACTAGTGGCAATTCTGCTTAATGCCAACAGTAGTTTATATTGGAAGTTCTTTTTAGTGTACCTATCATTTATGCCTTGTCAGTATTATGGGGGTGTTTCTACTATTGGTTCTTCTACTTCCTTGGTTTGATAGTATGAGCTATGTATTCAGTATTTTTTCCTATGTACTAGGCGATGCAGTGTTTGGATACCTATGCATGCCAGTGAGATGGATCATTTACCATATGGACACTCTTTCTTTCCTATTTTTTGGAAGTAGTCTTCTAGCTTTGATTGAATATCTCTTTAGAATTTGGTGTTTTTATGACATATGTATAGACTTGAGTTCAGGTGTTTTCCTTTTTTTGCCTCCTAATTTGAGTAGTGTAATTTGAGGGCACTCATGCATATTAGAGTCTTCTCTACGTGGTCATATTTTAGTGGAAGATCTTTCAAATCAGAAGTTACTTCTTGACAGAGTTTGTGACTTCTTACTTTAGTTATGTTCTACATGTTCATCCTTGTTCCTATTTTCAGGAACGTTCCCTAGTTCTAGACGCTTCTTCAGCCCTTCAGACTAGTCTTTGTCTCTTTTTGGAGTATATTTTTTCGCATGTGGTTTTCTCTATTTCTCCTCTTTACAGAGACTCTTTTGTACATGGGTACCTGATCAGGCCTTTTGTTGTTGGAACCCATTTTATGTTTGTAGTTCTTTCTAGGTTTTTAGCTTCTCCCAAAATTTATCTTAAGGGGGGTTCTTAGAGTAATAATTTTTTTTCTTATTAATTAAATCATATTGATTTAATTATTAAGTCACTTATTATCTCTTTCTACTTAAGCTATACTTTAGGCATATAATAATTAATTCTTTTATTAATTATTATCATGCAACCTAGGTTTCTCCACCCTTTTATGTTTTTTATCTCCTTTTATAAGGATTGATCTCTCTTGTAATCTCATTGAGAACATTCATTTTATTTGATTGCAACTTTTCTTTTTGCACATCAAGAATGTCTCCTCTTTCATGGATCCTTGCGTTTAGGCCTCTCTAGCTTCTTGCTTCTCTCTTCTTTCTATGACAAGTGTTTGCATGTAGGTGCTCTTTGGAGCTGTGGGTTGTTTTCTCATCAACTCCAACACTATACATAAATATATGTAGTATTAGAAAATTTGTTTCATTCATACCTCTATTGTCAAGATTATAAAATAGAATTAGTTCATGTGTGTGTGTTCTAATTAGATAAAGCAAGAGAGGACCTGAACAAAATGTCAAAATAACATCAAGTCTAAAGAGATAGTCTAAAAGGAGGGAGTTCACTAGTAGTGAATTCTAGAAACTAAGCTAATAGAAACTAAAATAGAACTAGAACTAGAAAACAAAACAAAACATAGAACTAGCACCCAAGACCAACATGAAGCACCAAGAACCATGAGACCAAAAACATAGGTGAACCTCCTTATAAAACTAACAGCTACTTGTTGAGCTCCTTTAGCTTCTCGAGGAAGAAGGCACATTTAGGAGGTTGAGAGGAAGAAATATCACCAGAGACAATGTCCTCCCTAGTTACCACCTACAAGTTGTCCTTATTCTTCTTCAGTTTCTTCTTTCTTTCCTCCAACTCAGTGTGGAAAAAATTGATAGAGAGGTTTGTCCTATTTAGCATAATCTTTTTTTAGTTGGTCAAATCAACCAATTGTTTTTTAATTTGGGATTATTTTTCCTTCATGTTATCCAACACATTAATAATTTCCATTTTCTCCTCCTCAAAGGGGACCTGGTTCTTCAACTCAATAATTTGGTCCTCTATAATCTCACAATTATTTAGGTTCTACCCAAAATCATCAGAAACATTCCAAAGACTTGCATTCCCTTTCCCCTTAGTCCAATCCATCACCTTCCTTCCAACTTTCACTGCAACTTCAAGCTGATTACTTTTTATTCTAGTGATCTGGAGCTGCATAATGAGTCATTTTCTCACATCCTTTTGTATGTCGAGGTAGATACACAACTCATCTAGTTTTTTTCCCACAGACTCCAATTCATACAAATCAAGAACGGATTTGGATAACTTGGAGGGGGGAGAACTATTGGGGATGATAGGGTCATCATGGTAGTTGAGCTAGGATTTTGGTGAAGGGGGGAAATAGATAGAGAGTGAGAGTTGGCGGTGGAATTCTTTGGGTTCCATGAAGATTCAATGGACCAAGTGGAAGATGACTCCTCTGATAGGTCAAAAACATATTCCTTGGGTTGATTATCTCCCTTGGATTGTTCAAGTCCTATAACTTTACAGTTATCTTTACAAATAGGATTCATGCGGGTAGAGCCAGGGGAGGGAGCATTAGCCATAGAATTGGCTTGAGGCTGCATAGGGCTAAAAGTGGGACTATTTAGGTCAATCAAGAGAAAAGGACAAGGTCCATATTGAGGTATATGGCTGAGATGGAAATTATATAATCTTAGGAGGAGGCTTTGGTTGAGAGGAACCTCATTCTTTTCCTTGGCCTTAGACATAGATTCAGATGAGGAAGAAAAACCCAAAAAAGGAAAGTTGAATTTAATGCCTCTACAAAAGTGGTTTAACATTGGAAATAAATGGGAGTGGAAGAATTTCTATCTACCTTCCAAAGAGATGAATTTATTTAAATGGACGTAGCATGATACGAAGGAAGATCAATACCCAATTTCAAATCTGCAAATGCCAGATTTGCTTGATAAAATCCTCATGGAGATGTCTTTATCTCTGCAATTATGTCAATACTTCTTTATCATTCTTTATGACCATCAACTGGAGGCTCCATCTTGTTGTTGCCATGATCATCTTACTTTCATGCTTTATGTTTAATGCTTGCCATCAAAGGCTTTATCTTCACGGAGCTTCCTTCACCATGCTGGACACAACTTGAACATGCACCTATCATAAAACCCCTGCCACCTTCTCTATTTCATTTGCCACATTCAAGACCAAGCTCTAATGGTGGTGAGCTTATGCCAAGTTCCAAAATACATTGGACTCAAACTGTCATTTTGGCAATGATTGCCAATCTCATTCGGCTATTCCAACAACAAATTACATAAACATGCACTGTTATGAAAATAACTCGCCACCTTTCCTTATTGTTACAATGTAGCCGCCACTTTTGATAACTAGTTCCAAAACAAAGGATCACCACCTTTTCTACTCCAAACATCAAGTCCTCCCTAGTCTACATTCGATGACCTTTGGCTTACTCCACGTTCATGCAACTCTATGAAACCTTGATTCCCCAGATCTCTTCACAGTCATAATAGACTCTCAACCACCTCCCGATAGCTCTGCAGGGTTCGAGGCCAATACAATAATTAAATAATGGTTTGGAAACCATTTGCTAGGACATTCAATAATTAGCACTTAGTTTGTATTGAAACCGATTCTCTATTAACAAACTGACCTGCACATTACTCATTCATAACGTCCCCAAATTGGGACTGATAAGAACACAAACAAAACATGAACTCTTCAAAACTGATTATCAATGACTCAAAGACCCAATTCATACACTATCAACTTCTTCATTAATCGACCCGATACATAGGCACAAAAAGAACTATGCAATGTTGATTGCCAGCTATAGAACCTGATTAATATTAATATGAAATCCTTTTCACTGAAACTGTAATCAAGAAACGTAAATAACAACTAGTTCACAAGGAGTCTATGGGAATGCCTTGCATAACTCATAAACATGCCAAAAAGGAGAGAAATGAAAAATTAAAAAACAAACACCATTTAATTGAAATTAGAACATGGAATACAAATGCATATAACATGCATGGCTCTCTGGCTGCAGGCCAGAGAGCCAACACTTTTTCCTAATCTTTTGCTCTCTCTCCCGTTGCTATTATCCCATAGACTTTTCTTTTTTCCACTATCTCCATCCGATTACATACTTCTCTCTTTATAGAGATGAATCCCATTATCAAGATTCTTGGGTAGTTATAGAATACCCAAAACCGTTTACATTCCTATCAATGAAAGGTTCACAAAGAACATATATTCTATTTTAGAATGCATTACAATGCTATAATAAGCCATTAAACCATTTCTTGACATGGTTCCATAGAATTCAAAATGACTTAAACATTACAATATGATGAAACTCCTCATAATGTTAATGGGTCATGATGTTCCTGCATCATACTCCCAGGCTTGAAAGATTTCCATGTCCCATGGAAATTTCATTTGGGTCACACTTCTTGCAACTGACTTGGCCGCTATCCACCTAGCTGAATGCTACTTCACACCATCACCTTATTGCCATCTTGCCCACCAAGATCCTGGAAGATGCTAACCACCCTTCGCTTAGTGGTTGCTCTCTTGTACCTTCTACCCAGCCTTATCTCAATGGAGACAATACCAAGATCTTTGCTCATGAGATCTTCACACAAGAACATCTTTGTGCTTCTATAGCTTTGATGGATCACTCGTGTAACCAGTGAAACTGCTACCCACCAAATCACTAGACCTTTCTCTAGCTCTGATACCATTCTGATGTAGAGGAAGATCAATACCCAATTTCAAATCTGCAAATGCCGGATTTGCTTACTAAAATCTTCATGGAGATGTCTTTATCTCTGCAATTATGTCAATACTTCTTTATCATTCTTTATGACCATCAACTAGAGGCTCCATATTTTTGTTACCATGATCATCTTACTTTCATGCTTTATGTTTAATGCTTTCCATCAAAGGCTTTATCTTCACGAAGCTTCCTTCACCATGCTGGACACAACTCAAACATGCACCTATCATAAAACACCCACCACCTTCTCTATTTCATTTGTCACATTCAAGACTGAGCTCTAATGGTGGTGAGCTTATGCAGAGTTCCAAAATACATTGGACTCAAACTGTCATTTTGGCAATGATCACCAATCTCATTCGACTATTCCAACTGTAGATTACATAAACATGCACTGTTATGAAAATAACTCACCACCTTTCCTTATTGTTACAATGTAGCCACCACTTTTGATAACCAATTCCAAAACAAAGGATCACCACCTTTTCTACTCCAAACATCGAGTCCTCCCCAGTCTACATTCGATGACCTTTGGCTTACTCCACATTCATGCAACTTTGTGAAACCTTGATTCCCTAGATCTCTTCACAGTCATAACAGACTCTCAACCACCTCCCAATAGCTCTGTAGGGTTTGATGCCAATACAATAATTAAATAACAGTTTTGAAACCATTTTCTAGGACATTCAATAATTAGCACTCAGTTTGTATTGAAACTGATTCTCTATTAACAAACTGACCTACACATTAATCATTCATAACGTCCCCAAATCGGGACTAATAAGAACACAAACAAAACATGAACTCTTAAAAACCAATTATCAATGACTCAAAGACCTGATTTATACACTATCAACTTCTTCATTAATCAACCCGATAAATAGGCACAACAAGAACTATGCAATGTTGATTGCCAGCTATAGAACTTGATTAATATTAATATGAAATCCTTTTCATTGAAACTGTAATCACGAAATGTAAATAACAACTAGTTCACAAGGAGTCTATGGGAATGCCTTGCATAACTCATAAACATGCCAAAAAGGAGAGAAATGACAAATTAAAAAACAAACACCATTTAATTGAAATTAGAACATGGAATACAAATACATATAGCATGCATGGCTCTCTAGCTGCACGCCAGAGAGCCGACACTTTTTCCTAATCTTTTGCTCTCTCTCCCGTTGCTATTATCCCATAGACTTTTCATTTTTCCACTATCTCCATCCAGTTACATACTTCTCTCTTTATAGAGATGAATCCCATTATCAAGATTCTTGGGTAGTTATAGAATACGCAAAACCATTTACATTCCTATTGATGAAAGGTTCACAAAGAACATATATTCCATTTTAGAATGCATTACAATGCTATAATAAACCATTAAACCATTTCTTGACATGGTTCCACAGAATTCAAAATGACTTAAACACTACAATATGATGAAACTCCTCATAATTTTAACGGGTCACGATGCTCCCGCATCACAAAAACCTTCAACTTTCTAGGAAATAGCTCTTTGTTGAACCCATTTTGCAATCCCAACACCTTCTCACTATGGTCTAAGAAGCTTTGAAAGTTCTATTTGTAATTAGCCTTGGAATTACATGGCAACTCTTTTCCCTTAGTACTCAAACTAGTCATAGTGGTGATGGTTTTTGATGAAACAAACAAGGAAACAGAACCAAATATGACCTTCCCATCCACCCTAGACTTAGAAAACTTTTGGGAAAGTTTAGAGTTGTAACCCTTCATACCCTCGACATAGTTGTCAACTTGGCCTTCAGTAATAATATTCCACACCTTATCATATTTTTTGAATTCTTTGCAAGTGTTTAGATCAATGTGATTTGAATCCCCACCCATGTTCTTCTAGCAAAGAAGCCACAACTATATAGAGGCCCAAGACCACTAAAAAAAAAGCCACTGTGTACTTCTCAAGCCCTAAGGAAATCACATAAACACAAATCTTTTTGCCTCAGATAACCACAATATGAAAAGAAAAATCTAGAACCCAAAACACAAGCTTCGAGATGAGTACTCAACATATCTTGTCATCATAAATTTATGTGATGTCTTTATTATTGCTCAGGTTGGTAATATCCCTTCCGATCTTTGTATGAACTACCTAGAGGAGAAAATTCATGCCTTCTCAAAAAATGATATTTTTTGTGAATCTAACTTCTGTTGCAAATCCTATCTGTGATGTTGTTACCCTCTTGAAAAGTGTGTTGGTAATAAAACATCTCCAATGTGGTGAGTTGACTAGAATTGTTTTATAAATATGCACCATTTCCCATTCCATCATGTGCTTTCCAGTCAAGGTCATAATTACATTCATCATGTCACCCTCTAGAATGAGTTTTTGATAACCACGCATAACTACTAACCTCACCCCATGGTAAACTACTTACACATTCACCATGTGGATAGTTTGAGATCCTAAGTTCACCATGAATGCTACTAGCATATCTCCCCGCATGTCTCGAATGAGACCACCCCCACCCGATAGACTTGGGTTCCCCAGAGAAGAGTCATCAAAGTTCAATTTAACCCATTCAAGATCAAGGGGAACCACTTAACTAATTTTCTTAACCCAATATTGGGGGATTTATAACTAAGAAGACAACTAAAAAGACCCATCTTCTAGCAATATCCCAGTCCTTAGAAAAGAGAAGAGTAGAATAATTAGAATGAATAATATTAACCATTCTTTCCTTAATATTGTTAAAAGTGGAATGAAAGACAACCTTCTCATTAGTGGCTTTGTTCCTAAAATATGGTTATTTCTCTCCTTAAAAAAGGGACCAACTGGCATAAAGGAAGGAATTCCACCACATGGCTCTCTTGTGAAAGGGTGAGAGGAATGGGGAGTCAACTTTTTGAGATCACTTGGGGTTCCTCCAATCAAACCCACTACCTATTAAAGAGAAACATTAACTTGTCTCTGGCTCAAAGAAAAATTGTAGGAGAAGAGAAGATGATGCAGGGGCATTCTAGGATACTCGGTGAATCTACATGGAGGTGTGTTGTTTGCTTCTATGGAACTTGGTTGCAGCTTTAACCGGTGGTCTCAGTTAAGGAAGGAAGCTCAGTTGCTAAAGGAACTTGGTGAAGCTTCTAGCACTCAGTGGAACTAGTGCTCGGTAATGCTTGTGTTGGTTAATGTTTCTTAGCCAAGTGCTCGGATGCTTCACTGTTGCTCGGTAGTTGTGGCTTACTGACTGGAGTTCTTGATGATTTGTTGGGCCGATGTGGTGCATTTATTATTTGTATCTTTTGTCACATTCTCCTAGGTGGATCTAGAGGCCAACATGTTGAATTTAATAATTGTCAAGCTATTTGAGAGGTAACTTGTATTGCATTTCATATTTGTTTGTAGGAGTTAATTGTTTCATCTAGCCAACTTGTAGTTGATGAATAGTATTTATAGGATGTTTGGGTAGTTTTTTTAGGTATCAGATCAAATTGGAGGTTCTGACAAGAAGATCTAGGAGAACCAGATAAGTGAATTTGTGGAAAAGATCCTGTGAGATCTTGTAGATCAGATTGATTTCTGATAGTTTATATTAGCAGAGCTAGTGGTTGAGGCTTGGAGACAAGGAGATTCATTGGTGGCTTGCAAGAATAAGTTTAGATCTACCTTAGGGTTTCCATTAGTTGCTTATTGTATTCAGAACTAGACTAGCTAGAATTGTATTGGATCTTGTTGATCTTGCAGAATTACTTTTGATTGTAATTGGCCCTAACCTGAAAGGTCTTACAGCTAGGCATGTTAATGAAAATATTGTTGAAACAATTGTTGTGTTGCGTAATTCCATTGTGTTGTTCTGAAGCTGCAAGGTTGGTCTATCCTTAATTGGATCCACCCTACCTTGGTCTGTGTCAGGTGGTATTAAAGAAAAGGTTGATCTTGAGAAGAGTTGATCTTGTTGAGAGAAGGTTGACCTAGCAAGGCTGATCTTGCGAAGTTGATCTTGTTGGCAAAGAGATCGTATGATCTGATTTGCAGATTCATGGCACTAAACTTGTGGAATCTTAGCCTAGTTGTTTGTGCGAGGTGGCAGGTTGCGATCTAACTTACATACAACTTGGAGGTCGTCACAAGGTGGTCGATTTAGGGTTTTCTTGCAGAGGGTTTTCTTGTCTTTAAGGATGCCTCCAAGAAGATTGGAACCTAGAGCAATTGTGGATCTTTGTGATGATATGGAATCAAGTATTTCTAAGAAAGTCAAATCAGATGTGAGATCTAAGATAGAGTTGATGAAGAATGACATGGTCACTGAGATCATGAGAATTGTTGTTGGTGTACCTTAGAATGTTGGTATTGAAGATGGTTATGAGGAAGCTTCTAAAGACTTTGAAGCTACTAGATCTAGTGGTGATGACTAGAGGGATAGATTTGGTGAAGATAGAACTGGTCGGTTGCATAGATCTGGAGCTCGGTTAAGTAATAGTTACCGAATGGAAGTTTTTACTTTCTCTAGTATTTTGAAGCCCGATAACTTGATTGACTGGATTGGTGAACTTGAAGATTTATTTTAGATGGAAGAAATTGAAGATCCTCTTTGGGTGAGGTTGGCACAAGAAAAATTGAAAGGACATGCTGGTCTTTGGTGGAAATAATTACAATGAGATAGAGAAGATGAAGGTGAAACAAAGATCAATCGGTGGAGATTGATTGTGACTAAGTTGAAAGCTAAGTTCATACCTGCTGACTATGAACTCAACTTGTTTAAGAAATTGCAGAATCTAAAATAGAATGATTTGACTATTGAAGATTATACTGAGGAGTTCTACAAGCTTACTATTTAGTCTGGACACAAAGAACTTGGTAAGGAAAAGGTAGCTCAGTATGTGAATGGTTTGAGATTCAATATTCAAGATGAGCTTGGTATGCTGAAGATTGATTCTATTGAAGATGCTTATTAGTATGCACTAAAGGTAGAAGATAAGTTGAAGAGGAAACAACATAGTAATCCCTAAGGGAAGGAAAAGATTGATCATTCGATGAAGGATAAACCAACTGATGTAGAAGATGAACAGAAACCTATAGAACTAAAGAAGAAGATAGGTAGAGTTATCTTTGAAGGTACTTGCTATAGCTATGGAGAAGGACACCATTCTTTTAAGTGTACACAGAAGAAGCTTGGTGATCAATGGACTACTATGGTGAATCAAAACATTCAGAATGAACATGAATATGAGAACTTGTCAGTTCAGTGAATATTGCTCAGTACAAAGGAGGAACCTTGTCAAAGGAGTAACTTGTTCAGGACTCGATGCAAGTCAAGAGGTAAACTTTGTGATGTTATTTTTGATAGTGGTAGTACTAATAACCTTGTTGCTAAGGACATGGTTTAGAAACTTGGTTTGAATAGAATAAGACATCAACATCCATATAGGATTGGCAAGTTGTAAGATGATCATGCTCTGGAATTAAGAGAACAATGCTTTGTTGATGTTCAGATTGGCCAATATAAGGACCTTTTGTTATGTGATATTGTGAAGATGAATAGTTGTGATATATTTCTTGGTAGACCTTTACAATATGATTGTAGAACTATGTATGATTGTATAAAGAATATGTTTACTATTGAGAAGGATGACAATAAGTTTTCCCTGATGCCTTTGCTGGATACAACACTCGATAGGAGAAGCCTAAGTATTGGTAGCTAAGTTGAGTTGGTAGATCCTAAAGCTATGGATGATCAGTGTGAAGAACAAGCATTTGTGTTATCAAGGAATGACTTGAAGAGACATAGGAAACTGAAGTGGAAGAGTATGCAAGCTGAAAAGTTGGAGGACTTGTATGTGAAGAGCTAGTTTGGGGTTTATGTGTTGAATCCCAGAAGATGTTCTTCTCACATATGAACATCTTTTCAAACCTGGGGTGTCTGATGCTAGGGTATTCTAGGATACTTAATGAATCTGCATGGAGGTGTGTCATTTGGTTCTCTAGAACTTGATTGTAGCTTTAACCGGTGGTCTCGGTTAAGGAAGGAAGCTCAGTTGCTGAAGGAACTTGGTGAAGCTTCTAGCACTCAGTGGAACTGGTGTTGAGTAATGCCTATGTTGGTTGGTGTTTCTTAGCCTAGTGCTTAGTTATTTCAGTGCTGCTAGGAAGTTGTGGCTTACCAACTAGAGTTCTTGATGTTTTTTCAGGCTGACTTAGTGCATTTATTATTTTTATCTATTGTCACATTCTCCTAGGTGGATCTGGAGGCTGACATGTTGAATTTAATAATTATAAGGCTATTTGAGAGCCAACTTGTATTACATTTCATTTTTGTTTGTAGGAGTTAATTGTTTCATCCAGTCGACTTGTCGCTGATGACTAGTATTTATAGGATGTTTGGGTAGTTTTTTTAGGTATCAGATCAGATTGGAGGTTCTAGCAAGAAAATCTGGGAGAACTAGATAAGTGAAGTTGTGGAAAAGATCCTACGGGATCTTGCAGATCAGATTGATTTTTGATAGTTTTTATTAGTAGAGCTAGTGGTTGAGGCTTAGAGACAAGGATATTTCTTGGTGGCTTCTGAGCACAATTTTAGATCTACCTTAGGGTTTCCATTAGTTTCTAATTGTATTCAAAATTGGACTAGCTAGAATTTTATTGGATCTTGTTGATCTTGAAGAATTACTTCTGATTGTAATTGGCCCTAACCTAGAAGGCCTTATAGCTGAGCATGTTAATGAAAATAATGTTGAAATAATTATTGTGTTGTGTAATTTTGTTGTGTTATTCTAAAGCTACAAGGTTGGTCTATCCTTAATTGGATCCACCCTAACTTTTTCTATGTCTGAAGATGATTAATGGTTTCCTCATGGATTTTACATAATGAACAATTGTTGACTAGCTTAATATCTTTCTTATGTAGATTATCTATCATGAGAATATTCCTATGATAGACCATCCACTAAAAGAACCTTACTTTTGGCATCACCTTGAGGATCCACATCTTCAACCAATCAAATAACTGGGCCAATTGGGGGAGAGAAGGGAAAATCTAAACTTGACAGAGTAAATCCCAACTAAATTTTTGTTTCAAATTAATTGGTCCAGCTGATCTATTATGTAGAATCTCTTAGAATTGAGGATTTTAAGTAATTACACAAAAACACCACAAAGAAGCCCTTCAAACCACCTAGTATCAACCTTCTGCTTCAAGGGAGAAAAGGGGAGATCCCAATAATCACTAACATGATTTCTTAGCTGCTCCATAAGGTAGATTTCTAAAGCAAGAAAAAGGGGATGTAAATATTGAGGGGGTTGAAAAATCTAAGGGTCCCTCTAAAATATGACAATGTTCCCATCACCAATCAACTAGAGATAGCCTTGAAGAAGAGTGGGAATGGTTTCACCCAAATTGTTCCAAATGTTGGATCCAGTTGGTAGTTGGTGGTTCATAAAGATATGAATAGCTCCATTCTAAAGATACTTTGCTCTCATAATATCAGCCCAATTTATAGAAGATTTCATGAGGTTCCATCTGAACTTAGAAAGAAGGGCTAGATTGAAAAGATGAGAATCACAAACATTGAGGCCCCCATTTTCCTTTGGGGAGCACAATTTTCCCCATTCAACCAATGAAAGTCTCTTTTTTGCTTCAACCCTAGACTAGAGAAACCTCATCTTCATAGTGACTTTTTTTTTGTTCTAAGCAATTGGCATATGGAAGAGAAAATAACATAGATAGAGGTACTTTAAATGATAGAAGTGAGCATCTAGAGTTTACCAATATTTCTAAGGAGAGATCCTTTCCATGAGGCCAACTTAAGTTGCAAAGATTCAAGAAGGCCATCCGAAAACAAATTATCAGCTTTTCCCATAGATAGAGGCATCCCTAGGTACTTAGAAGGAAAAATAGTACTCTGATGGTTGAGGATGGATACAATTTTAATTTGAAGGTGTCTAGGGTGTTGAAAAAATATAAGGAATTTTATGAAGGTTAATACTTTGACCAAACATGAGGGAATAACTATATGGAATATCTTTTTCCAACAACGGGCCTCAATGATACTGGCCTCCCCCATAAACAGAGTATCATCAAAAAATTGTTGATGAGAAAGCACTATAGAGGCCAAGGACGGCTTGAAACCTACAAGAGGACCAGACGCGATCAACTTGAAGGGATTCCTACTAAAAACATCAACTAAAATAATAAAGAGATAGGGTAAGAGAGGGTCTTCTTGATGAATACCTCCAAAATATGAAAAGTATCCTTTGGGGGAGCCCTTGATAAGCGTCAAATATTTAGGAATGTGGAAACAACACTCAATAAGAGCTATAATCTTGTCATGAAAGCCAACTTTTATAAGAATAGCCAAAAGAAAATTCCATGAGACTAAGGCATAAGTTTTAGAAATATCAAATTTGAAAATCATACTCTCCTTTTTAATTTTCTCCATGGAATGAAGTACCTCATAAAAAAATAAGAGTGGCATCGGTGATCTACTTGCCTATGATAAAGTCTTTCAAATGGGGATTAACCAACTTGTTAAGGTAGGTCTTGATATGGTTAATAATTAATTTGCACAAAATTTTATAGAATTTTTGTAGAGGATAATAGGCCTAAAATTAGTTAATTTATTGGCCCCACCACCTTAGGAATGAGGACAATGAAATTATTATTCAACTCTTTTAGAATTGCACCAAAGGAAAATAATTCTTTAGCGACCCAAAATAATTCTAGCCTAGCAATATCCTAATATTTCTAAAATAAGATGTGAGGAAACCCATCTAGGACTATGAATTTATAGGGAGCAAGGAAAATTTTACCTACTTCACTTCCTCTAGGGAGATAGGGCATTCCATAGCACGAGAATCCTCATGTGAGATGACATTTGGAAAAAAATCCATCAAGGAGTCATGCACCTCCAAGAAATTGGGATCTACCAAAGGAACATGATTGAGAAGAGAAGAGAAGTAAGTGAACACTTCATTCACTATGTCTTCAGATGAAGTAATGGAAACCCCCACTAGGTTGATCAATTCCCTTCTAGAATTCCCCTTCTTGTGTTTCAAGGATGACTAATGGAATAATTTAGTGTTTCTATCACCTTCCTTGATCTATTGGACACAGGATCTTTTCTTCTAGAAGGTTTTCTCTTTATTAATGACATTTTTCAATTCCTTCTGCAATTCTTTTTCCTTAGACCCTTGTTGGGCTTCCCATCCTTTATTTTCAATCTCATTCTAGAATTCTTTGAGCTTATCCTTGGCTTGAGATTTTTCCCAGAAGATATTCCCAAAAGTGAATTTATTCCAATTCTTCAAATTATACACTAAAAATTTCAATTTGTGTACCAGTCTATATATATTAGTACCATTAACTCTAACCTACCACCAAATTTTTAGCAAAGATTTATTTCTAGGTTATAAGTCTACATTGTCCCAAATCAAAATGGCTACAATTCCGTAACATTTCTTCATAAGAATAGGATGATGGTCAAAACCATATATGACATGGGAGGATAAATATAAATCATCATAAATGTCCTAGTCTATAGACATAAGACAATGATCTGATAGGACCCGAATGAGGTGGTCCCCAGTCCTCATGTTAGACTAGGTGAAATTATTTCCTTGAAGGTGAAGATCAAGAAGACCTCCACCAGCTAGGAAGTTGTACAAGTCTTGCATTGAGTACTCAGAGAAGTTTAAATTCCCCCTTGTCTCTTTGAAGGGGAGAAATGAGAATTAAATTCTCACATAACCTTCCATTGATCACTAGAGAAGATAGAGTGCACTTGTAGAGTATCCAACCATAAAGTTCTAGCATTTAAAGAATTAGGAGAATAGATATTAGTCAACAACCACCACAAGTTGGACTGAGTGTTAACAAAAGAAACATGTTGAGCATTTTTAGACTGCAACAAAATAGAACTAACCTTGTTGTTGGGTTTCTATAAAATAGCTAGACTACCTAAAGGCCCATCAACATCCATAGCCTTAGCATGGGAAAAAGGCCAGATAAACTTACTAATCTTGAGAAAATATTCCCTAGACATATTGGTTTACTATAACAACAAAATGTCAAGATGAAGATCCTTAATCAAATTCTTAACCAAAATCTATTTGTGGGGAAAATTAATTCCCCTGATATTCCATGAAAGCATAATCATCATTACAAAAAAAATTAGCTAGACTTCTTAGGAGTTCTCTGGCTCCCATTGATAACATCTTTAATCACTACCACCTGTCAAATGTCCCTATTAGACCTCCATTTTTTACTAGGATTCCCCACATCTATTGATCTCCTTATCTTCAATAATGAGGACAATGGATGGGAACCATTGGCCTGATACAAGGGATGGGAAGGATAAAAAAGGTGAAATAGAGGGGGAGGGGAGGGGGAACGAGGAGTAGCAAACTGAGGTTGAGAAGAAGACAAAGTAGGGATGGTAGGAGAAGGGGGAGAGTGAAATAGGGATTCCATAGGGGAAATGACAAGAGGGGGACAGGGGGGAGGGAGAGGGTTTCCATAATTGGCTAGCTGAATATCTCCAAGGAAAGATTAAAAAAACCAAGGAAATCTTGGAAGTAAGGGGAAGGGCCATAGGGGAACCAACAAAAGGAAGAGGAATAGACCCAAAGACCCCCACACCCACCTAAGAGGCCTTCTTAGGAGGATGGGAAAAAGACCCCTTTGACCCCTTCTCAATATGATTCTTCAAACCATTCAGTTAGTCTAAACAAAGGTGGCTAGCTGAGGAACACTTTTGGCAATATAGAGTGGAGTTCTCATATTCCAAACTTTGAGTGACAAAACCAAGATGGGACTTTAGCAAAATAGAAACAAGTAACAAGGTCCCAAGATCCACTAAGACATAGAACTAATCATACACAAACTGAGATTGGTTCTTCATAAAAGCATCCACCCCCAGAAACTCACCAAAGGTGTTAGCGATTCATTCATCACTTTCTCATCCCAAAACTCAAGAGGAAGGCCTAGGAGATAAACCCACGTAGGAACTGTAGCAGTGAGATGAGCCAAAGTATCCAAGATAGGATGCCATTTATGGAGATGGAGAGGATTTTTTCATATAACCAAGATCATGATCCCAAAATGTAGAGGCAATATTCGTTGAGAGAGAAAGAAAAATAGAAAAAACCTCTTGGAAAAGAACAAATGACAATTGAGCCCTTTAACGCCCAAGTAGATAAAACCCATTTTCTGGCAAGTAAAATATCCAGTCTATGGCCTCTGAACTTACCCATAGGTGTATTCAACATCTTGGAAAGGGAACAATCCAAGGAAGGGTCAAGGACAATGACACAAGTCCCTTTTTTTTATTTAACAACCAAAACCCCACCTTTCAGAATAGAAGAATTCTAAAGAAAACTGCCTTTACAGGACCCCACCCACTCAACTTTTTGTGAAGAAGATAGAAGATAGGACCCATTTACCTTCACTTCCTCCACCTTCAAAGGTTCTAACATCCCGAGTACTAGGCTAGTGGGCTCTTAGAAAAGTAGTGAGGTTATCCCATAGTAGTCCTCCTGGATGAAATCCCCATGGCGAGAAAAAAAATAGACTTCATCAAACTTCACTATGTTAGGAGGCGATTGCAAATCCCTTCCACTTAAAAGCTTTGACCCTTTCGTTATTTCTCACCCACCAGTTGGACAACCCATTTCAGAATTCTGGTCCATTTTTGTGTATGTTGTGTCCAAAAATTGCCCCTTTTTTAATTCCAAACCTAGCATCCCATATTAATTACTTTTACCTTCCCTTCATAAATACATATGAGTTTTTTTTAATTAGGCATGGTCATCTTGACTGCCATGCCCATAGATAGATGTGATAGAGATATTATTAAATTCTATTTATTTCCTCTTACTTTCTTTCTATGAAAGATTTGATTTTTACTCACATCTACTCTTGTAAATCATGTTTTCCCTAACTTTCAAATTTATCTACTTCTTTTATTTCTTTATTTCAACTTGTTTATTTTATCATTATTATTTATTTATACCAATTTTATAGAACAATCACTATTATTCTTTTGTTTTAAGACTATAATTGTGATTATGCGCATAAATCATATAACTATATAAAAATAACATTTTTTGGATATAAAACAAAAAATAAAAAAAAATAAAAAATTAAGCTCTAGAATTTAAAGTTATTTGTCAAAATTAATAAATTGTGTTGTTTGGAAGAATCTAAGGAGGTGTTTTTTACTTAAATCTCTTCGATCTCTTGAATTTAAATAATGGGTCATATTTTATCACATGATGAAGACTTATGGAAACCAAAATTTTGTGTAGGAAATATAAATATTATAACATTAGGTGCACAAAATAATTACAAATTTAATATTTACACTTGTTGACCAAATTATGATGTGTGTTATGACACATCATAGGATTATCTGATTAAGGATAATTTTAGATTCTATTTTTTAGTATCTTAAATGTTGTCCAATTATCATTAGATAATTTTATCTAGTAATCTTATAAAAATTACGTATTTGAGATGAATATTAGGTGTGAGTTATATATATTTATGTTAGAAAAACTTTTCTAAATATCTAGTTGTTGATACCTATGTGAAAGAAAAGTGTACTATAAATATGATTTACTAAATAACACATTAGACTATATTAAAGTGTGGATTTTTTCTCTTAAAATTATTTGGTCCACATATACGTATATGGGTATGTGCAAGATCATGAGGGGCCAAAAAGTGGCGATGTCAGCTCAAAACTTTGACAATGTAGTTGACGACTTTTTTTTCACCCAAATTTGATAAAATGAAAAGGGTATCTTAAGGAGATTATCAGCTTTCTATCGATATAATTGCTGTCAAATTTTGAATTTGATAACTAATTATTAGTTATTTTCTAATTGAGCTGCCTCTAAAGTGCTGATTTATATATTGATTGAAAAATGACTATAACTTTCAGACAGTATAACATTTTTAAAATCCAAAAAATGCATCACATTCTATGCTTCACCTACTATAAGGAAAAAAAATAAAATTTTGAATTTTGTAAAGTTTTGAATGAGTTAAGGTGGTCAGACATAGGATTTTTTTAATTCTGAAAATGTTGTAGCAAAAAATTTATAACTAATTATTTTTTTGGAATAAAATTACAAAAAAATATGCGTCACATCTGGGAATGAGTGTACTACTTATATATAAAATCTTATAATAAAATATTATCATTTGATTATGATTAAGGTAGTCAGACATACACCTACTTATTTTTTTCCTAAAATTTTTGTATTGCTGCACTGAAATCTATACTTTTCACCAATCATACTAACTTTTTCTCAAAAAAGGCCAAGTAGTTTAGAAACTACATTCAATTTTCTATAGATTCTATTCTTACAACTTTTTGATATTAGGTTCATAGCTAGTTGAAATTTTCACGTCAAGTTGACTAACCCTGATTTGCTGATTTTTCATTGCCACTTAAGGGCATAGTTTGGCCCCTCATGATCTTGCACATACCCATATTTTGTATTACAGATCAAATAGGTTTTGAAGAGGCCTAAAACCCTAAATATAAAATGATGTCGTTAGCTAAGCATCAAGAACCTGGGAGCCAACTAAAAGCCAAAAGAAGACAACAAAAAAAAACTAAGAAGAAAAAGACAAATGGAGAAAAGGAACTTACATAGGATTTGCATGGCATCATCAGCCTCAGCTTCCTATCAATTCTTGAAGATCTTGGGAAAATTACACAGTAGCCCTCTTTAGATTTTTCCTAGTCTTGGTATAGGTGCCTTTATATTCTTCCCCAATCATATGTTCTTTTTTCTCCCCAATGGCCAAATCCATAACCATGGACATTTCAGGATAGATATTTTAAAACTTATTCACCAAAGCTCAAATGTTCTCTGTGATATTTTTGATAACCTCATGGTTGAAGGAAACAAGGGAACACAATTATCATTAATACTTTTAAATTTTCTCTCTAAGGCCACGATCTTGCCCTTGAAGTATGTCCTCATGGTTTCAACATCCTTTACTACTTTTTTAAATGATGAAATCAAAGTTTTACCTTTATTTTTATCCATTGGAAGATCATTTTTCTTTTTGTTCTCCAACTAATTTCGTACACCCCTCATCTTAATATTGATTTGAATGGTTTCTTAGAACAACCACTTGTTCATCTGGAAGGAATTGACAATGGCATTATAAGATTTAGCCATAAGATTAGGGGGTCTCTCTATTAGAATAACTAAGAGGGGGGGAATCAGTTCTCCAGTGTCTCAATAAAAAATGTATAATCCAAAAAAAATAACTTAAAAATTCTAATACTCGGTAACTTAAAATACTGTACTGTCTATGCTTTTACCGATTACCAATCTAAAACATATAGTATTTACTAATCAAATCAAATATGTAACATGAAAATATGACATCAAACAAATATCACAATCAACACATAACACGAGATTTAACATGGAAACCCTTTGAAGGGAAAAACCACTTGGCACCGGAAACTCAAAAATATTCACTCTTCTGAAGTGAGGTTGATGAAGACCCAACCCTGTTAAAGGTTACAAACACACTGTTAGGTGTGACCTTGTTAGAAGATTTTAGACCAACCGTTATCGTCCAACTAGAAGTCACTCTAGGGTTGACATGATAACAATGTTCATTCTATGAATGATACATAATAAGACTTTGTTAGTCCACTTGGTTAAGATTTGACTATGTACAATGGTTAAATATGTAATAGTAGTTGATCTGTCATAATATAACTTCAATTACAGATATACAGATCAATATTCAACTCATACAAATCTTTCTGATCAATGTAACATTCTTGATTCAATAATATATCAACTTACTATCTGTCAGTAATTACTCTTTGTCACTTGGTAATGCTCTGTAGTAGGGTTCTCCTTAACCTGTATGATCAGAATGCATGAAAAATTGTTCACACGATGATTCTACAGTTTCCTTTTCTTCCAGCATCACACTCACTAATGAAATCTCCAATCTCTTATATAGACATGTAAACCATTTTCTTCTGCTCCATCAAATTTTTTCTCTTAATCATCTTCGTTGATTTTTCCTTTTAAACATACCTCGGCACTTGTGTCAATAACATATTTTATTCTCATCCTTTAGATCTTTCCTAAATTTTGTTAGTCATCAACCATCATAACAAATGTTATCTATTACCTCAAAATCATACACTTTCTAGCTCATCAATCTTATCAGCTAAGCTAGTCATTTAGTTCAAAATGTTCTTCTTAGTTAACAAATAAATGCGTCAGTGAACATGTTAGTCCTTTTTTCTGTCATTGCAAAATCTTGTGAAGTTAACATGTTCCCTGCAATGTTTTTGTTAAGTGTCCTACCCCTTGCTCTTTAATGTTGTTGCCTTGCTTCAGTCCAAATTGCATTTCCTGATTCGCCAAACCCAGAAAGATTTTCAATTTCAAGGTCCACGGGAAACATTTTTAAAAATTCTGCCATAGTGTCAAAAACATGCAGTGTTTTCGAAAACCCATGTTGTTTTTAGCTTCCCTGTTACCTTTTGGTCTATCATTATTCCTGTGTGTTTTCAATATTTTGCCAAAAACCTACGTTATTTTTGACCCTTTTCCTTCAAGCTTTTATGCACTTGTCTTTTGGTGCCGAAAACTTTGTGTGTTTTTTACTGTCTTAACTGCGCAGGTTCGATGTGGATGGTGGGTCCAGGCTCTTCCTAATTGGCTATTGCATGGCCGCATGTCAGATTTTTCTAACATGCGATCATGCGACCGCTTGCCACCTAGAAGTGCAGGTCCCAATCCTGTTCAGCTACCTGGCGGTTTACTTTGCTTTAGTGCACAAGTGGGATGATGTGGGGCTAGTTTCTTCAAAGCGGTAGAGGAAGGAGATCAACGGTCGGTGTGTGATCGCATGGAATATTCTTTCCCCATGCGATCATGCACCTACCATTGATTTTGTTTGTTCCAGGCATCTCTTCGGTGAAGTGGGCCCAGTGTCAGAGGGGTGATAGATGGCATATCCTTATTGGTTTCCGCATGGCCGCATGTCAGACTTTTCTAACATGTGATCATGTGATCAGTTGCCATCTGTCCGCATTGGTCCCGACTCTTCGCGGTTGCTAGTTGTTGTTTTGTGGTCCCAGAGGTGGTGATGTGGCAGCTTTGGGTTGGTTGTCACATTATCACATAGCCTAGTTTTTGGCTATGCGATCATGCGATCGGTTGACACATGTCCATAGCGGTGTGATGGCATTTCATTGGTGGGCCCAGGTGATGCAGAGAAGAGAGATGTGTGGCGGTCTCATGGCCTTGTCACATGATCACAAGGGACATTTCCATAGCTTGTGATCATGCGACAAACCCCTTGCAGTGATAGTTGCAGTGGTAGTTACGTTGGCTGACATTGGCGGGTGGTCACATGTTCGCATAGCCCATTTTCGGGCTATGCAATCATGCGATAGGGTGCCACATGTCCCTAGGGCCCGTCTATATTTGTTGGTGGGTGAGCTGGTAGGTGGTGTCATGGTAGTTTTTGGTTGGTCTGAGCTGGCAGGATGGTGGATTTGAACTCAGGCCCAGGTCAATATTTTTTGGTGATGATTTGACAGCCGACGGGGTGCATGGTAGTGGCTTGTCGCATGTTCGCATGAGCCAGTTTTCTAGCTTGCGAACATGTGACATGCCCTTTTGTGGCAATGGTCTAGTGTTGGCGATTATGAAGAATGCAACAGGAAATCACGTGTCACATCTTCGTATAACCCATTTCTGGGTTATGTGATCATGCGACCAAGCATAAATTGTAGCCCGTTTCCTGTGGCAATGAGTTGTGACTACGCAGTTGCGCGACTGGGGCAAATGGTTAAAAGGCTTAAAGCCTGCGAAGTGTTGGTGACCATTTGAACTTGCTGAGAGTCTTTTGTGATAGGGGGTAACAAAATTGAATGCTTTGGTGGCCAGATTTGACTGGTTTGGTGGTGCTTGTTGCTATGGCTTGACCCCTGTCATGTCTATGTTTATTCCTCAGTGGTGTTAGGTGATTTTGAAATTTTGAATTTGAAATGATCATTACGCTTTCTTTGTAACCCTGTTATAAAGGGATTTTTATGATTTTTTTGAGGGCATTGGGAGTTTGGTATTCAAGCTTTTTCGGTTGTGAGTCCTCTACCCAATCTGAATTGTAATGCTCTGATTTAGCTTTTGTCAACAATTGAGAGAAAGTTGCAGGACTAAGCTACAATTTGCAAGCTTGTTTGTTTAGATGGATTGTATGCACTTAAGGATTCTTCAAACTTAATACAGATATATGACTCTTATCTCTCCTTTGTGTCATTGTAGATAGATTTTGAGTTTTCTAGCTCACTGCATGTTTATCCATGTATATGTCTTCATTTTTTAGTTCTAATCAAGGATTAGATTAAATGATGCTCTAGATGAGACATAGGTCTATCTCTTGTCTATTTGAGGATTTCATATAAGTAGTAAAGGAGATTATAGATGTGTTTATGGCTTTGAATCTTAGATATAATTCTGGTGTGTGTATGTGATCTATTTAAGAAAACTTTCCCAATGGATGAGGCACTGGCCTAGATGAGTATTTCCTTGTTGACATATCCTGACTTAGATTATTATGATTCAAACATATAAGATTAAGAACCATACCTAGATTTTTAGTATTTTGTTGTATGAGGTCCTATCCCATAGTGAAGAGGAGTCAATGAATGTGTGGTTATCATTTAGTACCCTCTTACTATCTAGTCATCTATTGTATGAACCTAGTCCTTGGTGTGCGAAGTATATTTTATGCTGGGTTAGGTGCACCCACCTTGGTTTTGCAGAGCCAGAAGCAGAAGAGGGCAGTCTTGTCCCTATAGTTGGTCTAGTTACCCTAAGACCTCATAGCAATTTTGGAGATAACCATTCCTAAGATCCATCTGAGGGTATATTGGCAGCCTTTTAGAGCATAAGCATCATTTTGGACACCAACAAGATGGTGACTCTGCTGGGGAATGTTATTCATGCCTATCCGAACTAGTAGGTCATCATTGGAAAATAGGGTTATCCTTGTCCCTTGTCTCTTTAACTCATTTGAGCATTTTTGAAGTCAAGAAATCATCTTATAATATTCCCAATACACTTGGGTGGTGACTCAAAAATCTTGGTGGTAGTACTGGTCAATGATTTATTTTGCAGAATGAGTTATAAAGCTACTAGGTCCTGGAGAAAGCAGCATTCTGAAGACATAATGGAATAAGGTATTCTAATTACTTCAAGGCCTAGTCAGACAAGGTGAGGAAAGAAAAGAAGAGATGTTTCTCAGACTTGGAGAAACAAGAGAAATGTTAGACAAGAGACCCAAGCCAAGCCTAGTTAAGAAGAAGATAATTCAGAATATGAAGAGGCTGTTGTTGACATGGGACTGAATCAGTATGAAGATGAAACTCAAGTGGGAGATGATGAGTCTCAGACCACTCTCCCTAAATCTGAGGAGATCTTTGAAGAGGTTTATGAACTAGAGAGAAAATTTCAGGAGCAGCTTGCCATTAGGCAGCGAAGGGATAAAGAAAAAGAAGAAAAGGTAAGACAAGCTATGATCAAGGTTGATCAACTAATGAGGCAATTGCTAGATTTGGAGGCAATTAACTTTTTCCCAGAGCCTGAGAGGGTAGAGGAACAACCTATTGTGCGAAGGACACATGAGGAAACTAGGCCAAAGGATAAAGGAAAGCAGAAGGCCATTGGAGTTCAGATCAATGAACAAGCTGTTGTTAATAGAACATCAGATCCAGGACTGAGATTAGACTTGAACCTTGAGATAGCTAGAAGGAAGAAAGAGATATTGGAAAAAGAACTAGAGAAAGCTGATTTGGAGGCTTCATCTGCAGAAATTAGGAAAAAGATTGATTTTCTCAAGCATACTTCAGGACCTTCAAATGTTGCTGCTTCCTTTTTAAGACAAGGTGGAAATCAGGGTAACAATGCAGCTCAAGCAAATGGTGTACCAGGTGCTGCTAGGGTTCCTGATGGTTCAAACACAACAACATCTACATCTCAAGGAATGGATCCACCACAAGGAGCTCCTATTCATGAAAGGTACAAAAAACTTACCTTCTTTGGTATTCCTAGCTATCCTAATATAATCCCTGATGAAATTAGAAAGAAGCTTCCTAAATTTACTGGAAATAATGTCGTCACATGTGAAGAACATATAAAAAATTTCATAGATGTAATAGATGATTATAATATAGAGCCTGATGACATTATAATGAAGCTATTTGTACAATCCCTGATTGAGGATGCTAGGGATTGGTTTAGAGGGTTACCCCATGCTAGTATAGGGTCATGGAATGAATTCAAAAATTGTTTTAAGGAACATTATGGAGATAAAACAAATGAGGGTTTTATCTTGAATGAATTCAATAATATAAAGAAAAATCAAAATGAAGAGGTCCTTGAATTTAACATAAGGTTCCAAAAGGCCATGCATAGGCTCTTACAGGTTATCAGATTAGATGACAGGGTATGTCTTGTGACATACTTGAATGCCTTTGATGCAAAGATGGGATATCTCTTGAGGGATAAGAACCCTAGAAATCTTGGGGAAGCTTACAAATTGGACATCAACATAGAGAGAAATAGAAGAATATCAGGGAAGATAGGAAGAAGAGATGATTGCAGGCCTCAAATGCAGAGTAAGAAAGAAATGGGAAGGTCTGCTGACTCTAAACCCAAAGAGGATAACAGTCTAAAATAAATTTTAAAGGCTTTGGAAGGTTTAAAGCTTGGAGAAAAGGGAAACAACAAAGCTGTGACTATGGAGAGTTCAGCTCCAAACAATTTTAACAAATAGGCAAGAATGCAAAATAACCCCTACAACACTCAGTGGAAAGATGGCAGGCCCATTCTCCCAACCAAGCAAGAAAGACCTGATGGAAGGATCCCTGATCCTTTGCATAGAAATTCAGTGAACATGACTAATGATATTCCATGGTGTGTTACTTGTCAGTCTCCTCACAGTTCAAAGCATTGTGTCATTTCTCTAAACTTACAAGAGAACCAAGGTGAAGAGCAGTATGATAAGGAAGGATGTGGTATGACTTCTTCACATGCGTGGGATGAAGCTGACTTTACTGATCATGAAGAACAAGAGTTTGATGATGTTAGATGTGGTGCAGTAAGGGGTGAGGAGCAAGTTTCTTTAAGAAGACCATCAAATGAAGAAATTGCTCAAATCACTGCAGACATGGTCACTCAAGCTAGAAGAAATTATAACTTGAGGAATAGGATAGTTGGAAATGTAGCTGGTAAACCAGGTAGTATGTTCATCAAGAGGATAGAAAATAGTGTACAACAACAGGAAGAAAAGGGAAAGGGTGCTTGTGTTGCTGACCAAGTGAAGGTAAAATAGAAAATTATGCCTATTACAGCACCTAGGAACAAAGCAAAGACATCAGATGTGGTTGTTCCTGCCTTTCAGAAGGAAGAGGAATCCTCTCTCAAGGACAAATCTGAGTCCACAAAAGATAAAGTTGTCACTATTTTTGAAGAAGACATGAATAGCCAGAAGTATGTTCCAATAGATATGTCTAAGTTGCTTTCACAGATCACTATCAAGGTTCCACCTTTGGAAATGATGAGAATAAAAGAACACAAGGTCAAGGCCTTGAATTGGGTAAATGGTGTTTCTTCTGCAGGAATCCAAGAAATGAGTAGAAATGACAAACATGTGGCTTCCTTGGAAGACACACCCGACAGTAAGAGTGAAGAAATTATTTCTAAGATCCCTCAAATCTTCTTGGATAAAAATATTGTAAACAATGCAGTAGGGAGAGTTGATCCTTTCTTTTTTTCCCTTGAGATTGATGGTAAAATATTGAAGAATTGCATGATTGATTCTGGAGCATCAAACACTATTATGCTGCAGAGATCATAAAATCATTAGGACTAAAGGTTGATACACCTTACGGAATCAAGAGAAGTGCTAGTTATTGGTACCATTAAGGCTTTGCCTTATAAATTAGCTGCATTTCCTGATAAACAGTTGACTATGAGTGTTCTTGTAGTTGACATTCCTCCTCAATATGGAATGTTGTTATCTAGAAAGTGGAGTGCCTCCATGGGAAGAAGTATTCAATGCGACTTGTCCTTTGCCACTTTTGACATTGAAGGAGAGAGTGTGAAGGTGTCAAGGGAAGCCAGGACCCCACATATGATTGAGGAGAATGAAAAGGATAGCATGAATTGTTTTGTTGACACTAACATTAGCTCATTCCAAGTCCAGAGGAATGAGATGCAGGAGAAGGTCAAGCCTATCCTTTTGGCTGATGATGAGAGTAACATGGTAGAAGGTAATGTCCTATGGACATTATATTTTGATGGAGAAAATTCTAAGGAAGGTGCTAGAGTAGGAGTGTTATTAATATCCCCAAGTGGTAAGACTTTTAAGTTTTCTTTCACTCTCCTATTTTCTTTCACAAACAATGTTGCTGAATATGAGGCCCTATTGATTGGTTTGAGACAAGCATCAAAACATGGGATCAAACATCTTAGGGTGATTGGTGATTCTAAGTTAATAGTATCTCAAATTAGATCAAAGTATGTATTAAAGAACCAAAGGTTGGAACAATATAGGAATGTTGTATGAGATGAAATTGAATGTTTCAGTGCCTTTGGGATTGATTGGGTGGATAGAAGCCAGAATAGGATGGTGGATTTACTAGCAAACATAGCCTTAAGGCTAGAGGATGTTACCTTTGTGGGGATATCCAGAATTGAGTGTAAGTCCAGGCCTTCTATCCCAGATAATGTTGAGAATTGGCAGGTATTTTTTGATGATCAGGATATTTTGAGGTTCTTGCAATGTGAGTCTCACTTTGATGGTTAGGAAATGGATTTCAGCACCTATGTAGACAACAAAGATGGAAAAGAGAGTGTCCTTGGGAAGGAGGTACTGCAATTGAAGTCAAATAGGATCCTAAGGGGATTGGTTTTGTTAGCTTGTGGTGACTAATCAGGAAAGTACTATCCAGGAAAGTACTGTATTTGGGCCGACTACTTATAACTCATTCTAACCCTAAAGCGGGAAAATATTGTATAATATGGCTTAGGGTTAGGGATTTTTATGTATGTATGATTTTAGTACTTGCGGCAGAATTGGGCTGTAAGGGATTACGGATTGTAATCAGGTTGTAATCACTGGATAATAATAATAATATTGGACTCGCTGTTGGTGGACGTAGCCCAGGGATTGGGTGAACCACGTTAAATCTGTGTGCCATTATGTTCTATTCTATGTGGTTTATTATTTTCTGATATTAGTTATATTTGCACATAATTGTTATTTCTGCCTTGTTAATCCTAACAAGTGGTATCAGAGTGAGGTTATTTCATTCGTTCTTTCATCTATTCTCTGAAGCAGGTCTCACGAGTTAGTGGGAGAGTCTCTCGGTTAAGTGGGAGAAATGGTAGAAGAGGGTAGGCTGAAGGTTGATAAGTTTAATGGGCAGAACTTCCAGTTATGGAAGATGCAAATGGAGGATTATCTCTATCAGAAGGATCTATGGCGGCCATTAAAGGGAGTAGCCAAGAAAGAGTAATCAATGTCTCAGGAGGATTGGGATATTTTGGATAGGAAGGCACTGGGGAGTATTCGTCTATGCCTGGCACAATCGGTGGCATTCAATATTACTGAAGCAAAGACAGCTAAAGATCTGATGGAAACCCTAGCAAAGTTGTATGAAAAGCCTTCAGCTTCAAACAAGGTATTTCTTATGAAGCGTTTATTTAATATGAAAATGGTAGAAGGTGGATCAGTTACTGATCATTTGAATGAGTTTAATACAGTTACAAGTCAATTAACCTCAGTTAAAATTACTTTTGATGAAGAGGTTAGGGCTCTCTTGATTTTGTGTTCTTTGCCAGAAAGCTGGAATGGCTTGGTAATGGCTGTTAGTAATTCTGTTTCTGGTTCTAACACCCTAAAATATGATGATGTTATTGGTGTTATATTGAGTGAGGAAATTCGTAGGAAAAGCTCAGGGGCATCCACATCGGGTAGTGTATTGAACACAGAAAGTAGAGGCAGAACAAGAGATAGAGGAAACAACTCTGGAAATCGTGGGAAATCAAGAGGAAAATCAAAGGGAAAGAGGTCTGAATCTAAAGGGCCAAATGATTGCTGGTACTATGGAAAACCAAGTCATAAGAAGAAAGATTGTTGGTCTCGGAAGAAAGATCAAGGAGACAAAAATGATGGAAACAAGGAGGCAAATGTGGTAAGTAACAAATCTGAGGAGGATGCTTTGCTCTTGTCCTTAGAAAGTATTGATGATTCATGGGTTTTAGATTCTGGGGCTTCATTTCATGCTACACCCCATAGAAGTTATTTTGTTGATTATGTCCAAGGGGATTTTGGGCTAGTTTATTTGGGAGATAATGAACCCTGTCAGATTGTTGGAAAGGGAAAAATTAAGATTAAGTTGCAGAATGGGAATCATTGGCTACTACAAGAGGTAAGACATGTTCCAAGGCTGAGTAGGAATTTAATTTCAGCAGGGCAACTGGGTGATGAGGGTTGCACAGTTACTTTTAATGATAAAAATTGGAAGGTTTCAAAAGGTTCCTTAGTAGTAGCAAAAGGTGTGAAAGTAGGCACCTTATATCTTTGTACAGGTCATACTGTTCCTTCTACTTTAATTATTTCAGAAGATAATGAATGTTCAGGAACAGTGGCTGCAGTTGAGCAGGAAGAACATCAAACTGTTGCTATAGATTTTGACACAGCACTGTGGCACAACAGACTCAGGCACATGAGTGAAAAAGGTATGAAATTACTTCATTCAAAGAAAGTTTTACCTGGTCTGAAATGTGTCAATATGGATTTCTGTGAAAGTTGTGTTTATGGAAAACAAAAGAGAGTTAGTTTTGTGAAGAGTGGGAAGGAAAAGAAAAATGAGAGATTAGAGCTTGTGCATACAGATGTATGGGGACCAGCTCAGGTATCTTCCCTTGGTGGCTCTCTGTATTATGTTACATTTATAGATGATTGAACAAGAAAAGTATGGATTTATTTCCTTAGACAGAAATCTGATGTATTTCAAACTTTTAAGAAATGGAAATGCTTGGTTGAGACTGAGACTGGTAAAAAGTTAAAATGTCTCAGATCTAATAATGGTGGTGAGTATTGTAGCACAGAATTTGAAGAATATTGTTCCTCTAATGGTATTCATAGGCAGAAAACTGTACCAAGGACTCCACAAGAAAATGGAGTGGCTGAACGCATGAATAGGACAATAATGGAGTGTGCAAGGAGTATGAGGTTGCATGCTAGGCTACCCAAAAATATGTGGGCAGAGGCAGTGAACACTGCTGTTTATTTAATCAATAGAGGCCCCTCTACTCCTTTGGACTGTGGTATTCCAGAGGAAGCATGGAGTGGTAAGAAGGTGAGTTATTCTTTTCTCAAAACCTTTGGTTGTGAAGCTTTTGCACTTATAGATTCTGAAAATAGAACCAAGCTGGAAGCTAAGTCAAAGAAATGTGTATTTGTTGGGTATGGCATTGATGAATTTGGTTATAGGCTTTGGGATTTTGAAAATCATAAAATTGTAAGAAGCAGGGATGTCATATTCAATGAGAAAGTATTGTACAAAGATCTGTTGCTGCAGCATGAGAAGAAAGAAAATGACTATGTAGTACTGGATGATACTCCACAAGTTCATGTTCCAGTAGTTCCTTATGCTCCGCAACAACAACAACAACAAATACCACACACCCCAGTGAGTGTTAGACGGTCAACAAGGCTAAGTAGACCTCCAGAAAGATTTTCTCCATCTTTGTATTCTATTCTGTTAACAGATGCTGGTGAACCTGAATGTTATAATGAAGCTGTGCAGGTGGATACAAAGCTTCAGTGGGAGTCTGCAATGACAGATGAAATGGACTCTTTGCTGAAAAATCAGACATGGGATTTATGTAAGTTACCTGCAGGTAAAAGGGCTTTACAGAATAAATGGGTT
The DNA here is from genome assembly GCA_027943335.1 of Chamaecyparis obtusa. NCBI lineage: Eukaryota > Viridiplantae > Streptophyta > Pinopsida > Cupressales > Cupressaceae > Chamaecyparis > Chamaecyparis obtusa. The sequence goes on from BSBK01010861.1 coordinate 60,878, forward strand.
TACAGGATCAAAGAAGAGGATGGAGGTACGAAAAGATTTAAAGCCAGATTAGTGGTAAAAAGATTTGCACAGAAACATGGTATTGATTTTGATGAGATATTTTCTCCCGTTGTTAAAATGACTTCTATTCGTACTGTTTTAAGTATTGTGGCTACTGAAGATTTGCATTTAGAGCAGCTTGATGTTAAAATAGCCTTTCTTCATGGTGATTTGGATGAAGAAATATATATGGTTCAGCCACAAGGATTTGAGGTCAAGGGTAAGGAGAATTTGGTGTGCAGATTGCAGAAAAGTTTATATGGCTTGAAGCAAGCACCTCGGAAATGGTATATTAAATTTGACACTTTTATGAATGGGCATGGATATAGTCGGTGTCATTCTGACCATTGTGTTTATTTTAAGAGGTTGGATAATGACAGCTACATTATTTTATGTTTATATGTTGATGATATGCTTGTAGCTGGGTCTAACATGATCACATTAAGGGGTTGAAATAACAGTTAGCAAAATCTTTTTCTATGAAGGATTTGGGGGCAGCAAAACAAATCCTTGGTATGAAAATTTGTAGAGATAGAAAAAATAGGAAATTGTCTCTATCTCAGGCTGATTATATTGAGAAGGTGTTGCAACGTTTCTCTATGGAAAATGCCAAAGCTGTCAGCACACCTTTGCCTGGTCATTTGAAATTGACTAAGGATATGTGTCCCAAGACACCAGAAGAAGAGACTAAAATGTCTAAGGTACCTTATGCTTCAGCTGTAGGGAGCTTAATGTATGCTATGGTATGTACTAGGCCAGATATTGCACACGCAGTGGGAGTCGTTAGCCGTTATATGAGTAACCCTGGTATTGAGCATTGGAATGCAGTCAAATGGATTCTCAGATATTTGAGAGGCACATCCAGTAAGTGTTTACACTTTGGGGGTTCTACTACTACTGTACAAGGCTATGTTGACTCAAATTTGGCAGGAGATATAGATAGCAGGCGGAGTACTACAGGTTATATATTTACTGTTGGTGGGACAGCAGTGAGTTGGATTTCTCGACTACAAAAGGTGGTTGCTTTATCCACTACAGAGGCAGAGTATGTTGCTGCTACAGAGGCAGCCAAGGAGATGATATGGCTTCAATTCTTCATGGAAGAATTGGGACATCCCCAAAAGGATAATTTTCTACATACAGATAGCCAAAGTGCCATTCATCTTGCAAAGAATTCTGCTTTGCACTCAAAGACAAAACACATACAGTTGCAGTACCATTTCATTCGATCAGTTTTGGATGATGGACAGTTAAGGCTGGAAAAGATTCATACTGATGATAATCCAGCAGATATGTTTACCAAGGTAGTAACAAGGGAGAAGTTGAACTCCTGTTCAGCTTCAGTTGGTCTTTTAGACTGAACAAAATAAAGGAACAACTGAGTCCAAGGTGGTTCAATCCAGTGGGAGCCTCATGTGGGTAGCGGTATTGCTACAGGATCAGTCTCCAAGTGGGAGGTTTTTTAGTATAGTGTGGATACTGATCAGTCACCAAGTGGGAGATTGTTAGCTTGTGGTGACTAATCAGAAAAGTATTATCCAGGAAAGTACTATATTTGGGCCGACTACTTATAACTCATTCTAACCCTAAAGCGGGAAAATATTGTATAATATGGCTTAGGGTTAGGGATTTTTATGTATGTATGATTTTAGTACTTGCGGCAGAATTGGGCTGTAAGGGATTACGGATTGTAATCAGGTTGTAATCACTGGATAATAATAATAATATTGGACTCGCTGTTGGTGGACGTAGCCCAGGGATTGGGTGAACCACGTTAAATCTGTGTGCCATTATGTTCTATTCTATGTGGTTTATTATTTTCTGATATTAGTTATATTTGCACATAATTGTTATTTCTGCCTTGTTAATCCTAACAGGTTTCTCTTGAGAGGACATTTGATAATAAAGAGAGGGCTTGTGTTGCTAGAGTTGTAGACAAGATAAATGATTTAGAGGAAGTAAATCTAGGAACAAGCCAAGAACCAAGGAACATTTACATGGGTAAATGTTTATCTCAAAGAACTAGAAGAAATCTGATTGATCTTCTCAAAAAATTCAGACATGTCTTTGCATGGTCTTATGAAGATTTGAAGGCATATAGAGAAGATCTCTTTCAACATGAGATACCATTAAAGGAAGGAACCAAACCCTTTAGGCAGAAATTAAGGCCTGTGAACCCTACTTTGGCATCGAAAATGCAAGATGAACTCGAAAAGATGATGGATGCTGGTATTATAAATCCTGTCAGACATTCTACTTGGGTGTCAAATTTGGTTCCAGTCAGAAAAAAGAATGGTGACATTAGGCTGTGTGTTGATTTTAGAAATTTGAATGTCAATTCTTTGAAAGACAACTATTGTTTGCCTAATATGGAAAACATGCTGCAAAGAGTCACTAGATTGGAGTTGATGTCCATGATGGATGGTTTCTCTGGTTATAAGCAGGTCATGGTCAAGGAGTCAGAACAATTCAAGACTGCATTCACCACTCCTTGGGGAACATATGTTTATGTTAGGATGCCTTTTGGCCTGACAAATGTAGGAGCAACTTTTCAGAGGGCTATGGATGTAGCTTTTGCTAATTTCATAAACAATTTTTTAGTGGTATACCAAGATGATCTCATAGCATATTTAGAAAAGGAGGATCAGCATTGGGAGCATCTTGAAAAGATTTTTATTAGAACTTTGGAGTATGGGATTTCTTTGAATCCAAAGAAGTGTTCTTTTGGTGTTATAGAAGGCAAGCTCTTAGGACATATTGTGTCCAAGAATGGAGTGAGAATTGATCTAGAAAGGGTCATAGCAATAGACAATCTTTCACCACCAAGAAATGTTAAAGGAGTATAGTCTTTCTTTGGGCAGGTAAATTTTCTAAGAAGATTTGTTACAAATTTTGTAGAAATTTGTATTCCTATCTCTAGGATGTTGAAAAAAGATGCAAAGGTCGAATGGAATGAAGAAGCAGATGAATCTTTTAGAAGTATCAAATAGGCCATTAAAGATGCCCCTATTTTGAGGACCCCTAATTATGGTAAGCCCATGCAGATTTTCTCTTTTGCTTCTTATCATACGGTTGCAGCAGTCTTATTACAAAAGAATTTAGATGGATATGAGCAACCTATATCATTTTTTAGCAAGTCTTTACATGCAGCAGAATTGAAATATGATATCACTGAGAAACAAGCTTATGCCTTAGTCAAAGCAGTCAAGGATTTTAGGTGTTATCTTGTGGGAGCTAAGGTGGTTGCTTATGTCCCTAGTGATTCTGTTAAAGACATATTGGTGCAACAAGAGGTATCAGGAAAAAGATTTAGATGGATCAACAGGATCCAAGAATTCAATATAGATATCCAGATTACAAAATTGGTGAGAGGCCTAGGCCTTGCAAAGTTGATGGCACAACGTAATCTGATTGCTAATCATGTGAATATGCTAGAGGAGGAAGAGAGGCCATATATTTGTGATATGGATTACTGTGATTGGTATAAAGATGTCATCAATTACTTGCACAAGTTTTTCCTCCCCCCTGACATGAATGAAAATAAGAGGAGGACTGTCAAGTTATAGTTAGCAAGGTATGCCATTATTCATGGTGAGTTGTGGTGGAGAAGCAATGAAGGAGTATTGCTAAAATGTGTGGACCATGAAAGATCTAAGACTCTATTGGAAGAAATGCATCAAGGTGTGTGTGGAGGACACTATATGGCAAAGACCACAGCCCACAAGATTCTTAGATCTGGATTTTAGTGGCCTACAATTTTTAAGGACACACATCAGTTTGTGAAGAAATGTGATGCATGCCAAAGGTTTGCAGGAAAGTTGAAATTTAGTGGGAATTTTCCACTTAGGCTTGTCTCAGTTTAGTCTCCTTTTCAGAAGTGGGGTATTGATTTCATTGGTGAAATTCCAAACAAGTCTAGTGGTGACAGACTATTTCACCAAGTGGGTTGAAGCTATCCCTAGTAGGAGGGCTACTAGTAAAGTGGTAATTGATTTTGTAATGCAAAATATTCTCACTAGATTTGGTTGCCCAGAGATAGTTGTGGTTGATAATGCAATGTGTTTTAGATCACAATAATTTGGTGATTTTTGTCAGCAATATGGGATACACATTTCATTTTCTTCCCCATACCATCCACAAGGGAATGGCTAGGAAAAATCCAGTAATAAAAGCCTTATCAAGATTCTCAAAAGGGTGTTGGACAGAAATAAGAAAGCATGGGACTCAAAGTTATGGTGGGCATTGTGGGCTGACAGAGTGACTATAAAGAAAGCCATAGGTTGTGCCCCACTTGACCTGGTATATGGGATAAGTGCTAGATTACCCCAAAACAATTTGTTGCAAATGTACAGGTTCATCCAGGCATATGATGAAGATTTAAATGATGAGATGAGGGTGAGAATGGATGAATTAATCTAGTTAGAGGAAGTAAGGAGGGATGCACATGAGAAAAATGAAAATTTGCAGCGACAATGTAAAAATTTGTTTGATAAGAGAGAAACTCAAAGGAGTTTTGGGGTTGGTGATCTTGTTCTAATGTGGAATGCCAGATTAGAGGATAAGGGACAACATGGTAAGTTTGATCCTATTTGGTTGGGCCCTTATCTCATTGAAAGTAAATGGGGAGCAGATTCATATATTCTGAAAGATCTAACTGGTGGCACTTTGGAATTGTCTGTTCATGGACAATTCCTAAAGTTTTACTTCTCTTGAAGTATCTTTTCCATGAGCAGTAGTTAGGATTATTCCCTAGGTCTCTTAGGGTTGTTTTTGGTTTGAAATTTTGTGGTCTGCTCTTCCAGTAGATTCTATTTTCTCATTGTATCTGCAAGAGATACATGTCCCCAGAAAGAGCCATTGTTAGGCCTTTTTTGTGTCATTGCAAAATCTTGTGAAGTTGGCCTGTTCCCTACAATGTTTTTGTTAAGTGTCCTGCCCCATGCTCTTCAATGTTGTCATCTTGCTTCAGTCCAAATCGTATTTCCTGATTCACCAAACCTAGAAAGATTTTCAATTTCAAGGTCCGCAGGAAACATTTTTAAAAATTCTGCCATAGTGTCAAAAACATGCAGTGTTTTCAAAAACCCATGTTGTTTTCGGCTTCCCTGTTACCTTTCGATCTGTCATTATTCCTTTGTGTTTTTGATCTTTTTCTGAAAACCTGCATTTTTTTCAACCCTTTGCCTTCAAGCTTTTATGCACTTGTCTTTTGGTGATGAAAACTTTGTGTGTTTTCGACTATGTCTTAACTGCACAGGTCTGACATGGATGGTGGGTCTAGGCTCTTCCTAATTGGCTATCACATGGCTGCATGTCAAAATTTTTTGACATGCGATCATGCAACTGCTTACCACCTAGCCATGCGGGTCCCAGTCCTGTTCAGCTACCTGGCGGTTTACTTTGCTTTAGTGTGCAAGTGCAATGATGTGGGGCCATTTTCTTCAAAGTGGCAGAGGAAGGAGATCAACGGTCAGCGTGTGATCACATGGAATATTATTTCCCCATGCGATCGTGCGCCTACCATTGATTTTGTTTGTTCTAGGCATCTCTTCGATGAAGTGGGCTCGGTGTCAGAGGGGTGACAGATGGCATATCCTTATTGGCTACCGCATGGCTACATGTCAGACTTTTTTGACATGTGATCATGCGACCACTTGTCATCTGTCCACATGGGTCCCAGCTCTTGGTAGTTCATGGTTGTTGTTCTATGGTCCTAGAGGTAGTGATGTGGTGGCTTTGGGTTGGATGTCGCATGATCGCATAGCCCAGTTTTTGGCTATGCAATCATGCGACCGGTCGACACGTGTCCATAGCGGTGTGATGGTATTTCATTGGTGGGCCTAGGAGATGCAGAGAAGATGGACATGTGGCAGTCTCATGGCCTTGTCACATGATTGCAAGGGCCATTTCCACGGCTTGCGATCATGCAACAAACCCCTTATGGTGACAGTTGTGGTGGTGGTTATGTTGGCTGACATTGGTAGGTGGTCACATGTTCGCATAGCCCATTTCTAGGCTATGTGATCATGTGATAGGGTGCCATGTGTCCCTGGGCCCCATCTGTATTTGTTGGTGGGCAAGCTGGTAGGTGGTGTCATGGTGGTTTCTAGTTGGTCTAAGCTGGCAAGATGGTGGATTTGAACGCGGGCCCAGGTCAAGATTTTTTGGCAGTGATTTGACGGCTGGTGGGGTGCATGGTAGTGGCTTGTTCCATGTTCACATGAGCCAATTTTCTAGCTTGTGAACATGCGACATGCCCTTTTGTGGCAATGCTCTGGCATCAGTGGTTATGAAGAAGGCAAGGGGAAATCATGTTTCGCATGTTCGCATAATGCATTTTTGGGTTATGCGATCATGTGACCAAGCATAAATTGTAGCCCATTTCCTGTGGCGGTGAGTTGTGACTGCACGATCGCGCGGCTGGGGCAAATGGTTAAAAGGCTTAAAGCCCGTGAAGTGTTGGTGACCGTTTGAACTTGCTGAGAGTCTTTTGGGACAGGGGGTAACAAAATTGAATGCTTCGGTGGCTAGATTTGACTGGTTTGGTGGTGCTTGCTACTGTGGCTTGACCGCTATCATGTCTATGTTTATTCCTTAGTGGGGTTAGGTGATTTTGAAATTTTGAATTTGAAATGATCATTACGCTTGCTTTGTAACCCTGGTATAAAGGGATTTTTATAATTTTTTTGAGGGCATTGGGAGTTTGGTATTCAAGCTTTTTCAGTTGTGAGTCCTCTGCCGAGTCTGAATTGTAATGCTCTGATTTAGCTTTTGTCAACAATTGAGAGAAAGTTGCAGGACTAAGTTGCAGTTTGCAAGCTTATTTGTTTAGATGGATTGTATGCACTTAAGGATTTTTCAAACTTAATACAGATATATGACTCTTATCTCTCCTCTATGTCATTGTAGATAGATTTTAAGTTTTCTAGCTCACTGCATGTTTATCCATGTATATGTCTTCATTTTTCAGTTATAATCCAGGATTAGATTAACTCATGCTCTAGATGAGACATAGGTCTATCTCTTGTCTATGTGAGGATTTCATATAAGTAGTAAAGGAGATTATAGATGTGTTTATGGCTTTGAATCTCGGATATAATTCTGGTGTGTGTATGTGATCTATTTAAGAAAACTTTCCCAATGGATGAGGCACTCGCCTAGATGAGTATTTCCTTGTTGACATATCCTGACTTAGATTGTTATGATTCAAACATATAAGATTAAGAACCATTCCTATATTTTCAGTATTTGGTTGTATGAGGTCCTATCCCATAGTGAAGAGGAGTCAATGAATGTGTGGTTATCATTTAGTACCCTCTTACTATCTAGTCATCTATTGTATGAACCCAGTCCTTGGTGTGTGAAGTATATTTTATGCTGGGTTAGGTGCACCCACCTTGGTTTTGCAGAGCCAGAAGTAGAAGAGGGTAGTCTTGTCCCTATAGTTGGTCCAGTTACCCTAAGACCTCATAGCAATTTTGGAGCTAACCATTCCTAAGATCCATCTGAGGGTATATTGGCAGCCTTTTAGAGCATAAGCATCATTTTGGACACCAACAGAACACAAGCTTAGTTTATATTGTGTTCGGTAGACACTACATCCCATTAGTGTATACTGAAATGCTTCATCAACCAACAATAGTGCTTTGTGTCTTTCAACTCTTTTCCTCATCATAGATGAATGAAACATAATCAAGTCAATAACATAAAGTCATAAACTCATCAACAAGTTACTCAATGTATTCCTTATCCTCATCTTTCATATCCATCTTCATCATGTAGATATTTCTATTCTTCATCTCTTTCACTCCTTTTCTATAGATGTTTTGGTATAGTAGCTTATAAGATAAGTGTTGTCAAACTAGTTGACATCAATGACAACATAATACTAATTTAATCATATTACATATCTAATCAATCAGCTTGGTGATCCTAAATCACAAATTATTCAATCAAGTTCTAAATCAGTTGTAGTTCATCAATCTCTCCCTTTGGCATTGATGGCAACTCAATTAATATGAAATATACCATACACATACCAAACATCTATTCTACAACTCTGTGAACAAATGTTGTACAAGCTCTCCCTAGCTTAATATGTTTAATCACTACATTACTCAACATCATTACAAAATACAACTTTGTCAATCTGCAAATATGATCCTTTTAGCTCTCCTGTTCTCTCAGATTAGCTCTCCCTCAGATAGTTCTCATCAGTGCATATTGTTTCATATTGTTTATCTCTCCCTTTGAAAACAATGCCAAAGAAACAAATAAACAAATAGCTCTTCAGTAGCCAAGTAACTCTCTATTGTCCAATGCATTCTCTGTATCTCTGTGTACTGATATGCCAATCTGTTCTAGTACTTTTCAACTTTTCACAACCTTAGACATGATCCAAAGTGTGAACTATACTGCACCAACATGAATGATCTTCTAATAAGTTTAGGCTGATGCAACATCCAAATCACATTAGTGATCGGTAGACAGGGGATGGACCCCAAGTCTAGTCCTTAAGTACTCAAATGTATCCTTCAGTAGAGCCTTTGTAAATATATCTACAAGTTGTTCTTTTGATGTAACAAATTCTAGTTTAACTTTCTTCTCCTGTACTTTTTCTCTCAAGTAGTGATGCTTAATTGATATATGCTTTGTTTTAGACTGCATCATTGGATTCTTTGAAATGTTTATTGCACTAGTGTTATCACAGTATGTAATCACCAGCTCAATGATTATCTCATTCATACATTGTAGAACTTGCTTAATATATGCAATGTTTGAACAGTTTGTAGCAGCAACAATATACTCTGCTTCAGTTGTAGACTGAGAAATGCAAGCCTATTTCTTACTTGTCCATATAACAAGTCTTTCACCAAAGAAAAATTCTCCTCCAATGGTGCTTTTTCTATCATCCACATTTCTAGCCCAATCGGTACAATGTCTAGTTCACTTCTGTAGTTTCATCTTAGTCAATTTACATTCAGTAGCCATCAATGTTCCCACACGTTTAGCATGTTCCATGCCAAATGTTTTCAATACTTCCTTTATGTATTTAGATTGTGTGATGAGTATCCCATCACTCTATTGAATCACTTATAATCCTAGAAAGAACTTAATCTCTCCAAACATAGACATTTCAAATTCTTTTCTCATTTCATCAACAAATGACTTATAGATTTGATCTTGACCTCCAAATATAATATCATCCACAAATATCTCAACAATAAGAATTGTATCTTTAGTATCTCCTTTCATATACAAATTTCTATTCTCACTTGTTCTTACAAATCCTATACTTAAAAAATAAGTATGCAGCCTCTCATACCAAGCTCTCAGTGCTTGCTTCAAACCATACAAAGCTTTATGTAATCTACATACCATATCTTTCTTTTCTGGATCAACGAACCCTTCAGGTTTTTCTATGTAGACTTCTTCTTCAAGTATTCCATTCATAAATACTGACTTGACATCCATTTGATAAACTTTGAATTTCTTGTGTGCAACATATGCAAGTAGCATTTTGACTCCTTCCAATCTAGCAATAGGTTCAAATGTTTCACCATAATCTATTCCTTCCTCCTGTGCATATCCTTTGCATACCAATCTTGCTTTATTTCTTTTTACTTCTCCATTCTCATTCTGTTTGTTCTCGAATATCCACTCAGTACCGATAACATTCATATCTTTAGGTCGGGGTACTAAGGTCCAAGTTTTTTTCTTATCTATCTATTCTATTTCCTCTTTCATTGCATTAACCCATTCATTATTTTCTAATGCAACTTTTACATTTTTTAGTTCAAATTTACAAACTAGACATGTACCTTGTCTTGCTTTACTCCTTGTTTGCATGCCAACTTGTTTGTCTCCAATAATGTGTGTTACAGGATGGTGTCTTATGAAAAAACTCACCAGGATCCTATTTCTTCTTTCTTGTTCATCTTGTGTAGGTTCATTTGCTTGCTCGGTAGGGCCATCCTTCTTGTTGGTTTCTCTTTCATGTTCTTCTGAGTTGTTTTCCTACTGACCAGTTATCATAGGCTACGGCTTTGGTAGATACTCTTGGTGTTCAATGTAAGTGAATCTACCATAGTCTTCTAGTTCCTTTGTACTTTCCTCTTCATTCTTTTCATCAAACTCATCAACTCGGACATTAGTTTTTTCAATCATTTTATTAGTAGTTTTATTCAAAAACTTATATGCTTTTCTTTTACTAGAATATCCTAGAAATATCCCTTCATCACCTTTTGAGTCAAATTTTCCATTTCTCTCATCTTTTAGAATAAAGCATTTGCTTCCAAAAAACTTGAAATAACTTACAGTAGGTTTGTGTCTAAACCACAACTCATAGGGTGTCTTGTTAGTGTCCTTCTTTAGTTGCACTCAGTTCAAAACATAAATAGCTGTACTGACAGCTTCCCTCCAATATGTCTGAGCAACATTATTTTGTAGCATCAATGTTCTTGCATAGTCAACTATTGACTTTTCCTTCTTTCAGCAATGCCATTCTATTGAGGTGTTCTTGGTGTAGAGACATGTCTTTTAATACCATGCTCATTATAAAAATTAGTAAATTCATTAGAGATAAATTCACCTCCTCTATTAGATCTTAGGAATTTCATTTCTTTACTAGTCTCTTTTTCTACCTTAGCTTTATACCACTTGAACATCATAAATGCCTCATATTTTTCTTTCAAGAACATAACAGTCATCAATCTAGTATATTCAATAAAAAGAATAAAGTATATATCACCATAATAACTCTGAGTTCTCACAGGACCACATAGTTCGGTATGAACCAACTCAAGTATTTTCTTTGTTGAATAATCCTTACTTTTGAAACTAGATTTAGTCATTTTCCCTTTATGACATTCATGACAAATAACATGAACCCATTTTGACAAGTTACGCAAACCTCTAACTCTTTTCCTTTTACTGATCTTAATCATGTTATCAAAATTCACATGGCATAACCTTTTATGCCACAACCAAGCATCTTCATTTTTCATCATTAGGCAAGAAGATTCATCAGTATCAAGCTAAAATAGATTACCTCTTGATTGTGCTCTAGTTCCAACTAGTCTTCCTCCATCATCAAAGATTTTCACTTTCTTTCTCTCAAAAGAAACTCGATGACCTGAATTGTTCATCTATGCCACACTTAACAAGTTATAGTTTAGTCCATCTACCCAATAAGCATTATCACATTTTATCCTATCATTTATCATCAAGGATCCTTTACCTCTTACCATACAGGGTGTATCATTACCCATCTTAACTAATCCTCCATTGTATTCTTCAAGTTGATAAATTTATCTTCATCACCAGTCATGCGATGTGTATAGCCACTGTCTATGATCCGTGTATTATTTTTGTTAACTTTAGAGATCAATGTTGTTTCTACATGTTGTTCTTCTTCCTTCTTTCACAGCAAGAAATACAACTTCTACATCATCATCAGAATTAGATTCAGATTCATTATCTCTGGGTATGTAACATACCTTTTTTACTTTATCATTACTATCTTGATTATCTCTATTGTCTACTACATGTGTGTTTCTGGGTTTGATTATGTGTCTTTTTTAGCATCAATGTTTCAGATCACACTCTATGATCCATCATCAGGATGAGAGGAGAGAGTGTAAAAATGGAAAAAATGAAGCAGACCAAGCCATTCTCATGGGATATAAGGAAAGGAGAAGACACAGAAAGTTGTGCAGAGAAGAGAAAAGAAAAACCACAACAAAAACAAATCAAATTTATATGGGCAGATAAAGAAGATGAGTAAAAGTGAGATTAATTTTTAAGATGCAATGAATGATATGAAAATGCATAACAGCGAAAATAAAAATAAGAAACATATAAGTTGCAAGACACAGTAAACATACAAATGTAATAAGGTAGAGTAAATTAAAACAAATGTAGAAGATAGATATAAAAACTATGACGATAAATAATAATAATAAGAACATGAAAAGATTAATAATATAAGATGTATTATATAAAGACATGTATGACAATAAAATACAAAATATGCATACAAGTGATATATATGTATATACCTCTATGTATATTTGTCATAAATGCCAAATACATAATAAATCTTATTCGTATATGTATATACTTATACATATAAGACCTCATAGGATAAACATACAAGAAGATAAAATAAAAACACAATCAGAAATGAAATATTAACGAGATGCATTAACATAATTAAAATAAATAAATAACACTTAAACTAGCACCTCTATGTATCTATTTATAATAAATAACTCATAAACATAAATGTGTATTTAACGAGCTATATTGTCATATATGTTTATTAATAAATCTTATTCAAGCATGTGTTCAGATATATGAAAAAATTTTACTAGAAAACCTATATGACACTAAAAACAAATGTATGTATATTATATATTTATTATAAATATAACCTCACTAATTATATTACAAATAAATCCTAACTCAAATATGACTAATAAATATTAAAAAAATAGATATATTATAATAACATATACAAGAAAAAGACTTAAAATATAAGAAGTGAAAAAAGACATGTATGACAATAAAAATACAAGATATGCATAGAGATGATATAAATGTATATACCTCTATGCATATTTTGTTGTCATATGAGTCTATTTATAATAAATAGCTATTAACCATATATGTGTAATTAGTATTTTTATTATTGTCAAGTAGGTTATTTAATAAATCTGATTCATGCATGTGTTAGGATATATGAATAAGATTTACTAGAAAGTCTATATGACAATAGAATACAAATTAAATAACCTAGGTTGAGTGCGATGATATCTTGGTTAGTTTTGATGTCATCTCCCTCTTCACCAAGGTTCCTATCCCTGACTCAATTCAAATTATTAAGCATAAGGTTAATGGTGAGATTGCTAATTTGGTTGAGTTCAGCCTAAGATCCACCTTCTTCTCCTTCTAAAATGTCAGCTATGAGCAGGTGGATGGAATGGCTATGGGTTCCCCCCTTTCCCCCATCATAGTGAACCTCTATATGGAGCATTTTGAGGAGATGGCCCTCCACTCCTTTCCTCTCAAACCCATATGGTGGAAGCAATATGTTGATGACACCAATGTTTGTTGGCCACACAGGGTTGAGAAACTAGAAGAGTTTCACCAACACATCAACAATTTGGCCCCCAACATTTCCTTCACTAAGGAGATTGAGTCTGGCAATCAGTTACCCTTCCTTGATGTTCTTCTCATCAAGAAGCCCAATGGCAGCTTTGGTCATCATGTGTTTCACAAGGCCACCCACACTGACTTATACCTCCACTCCTCTTCCCACCACCACCCCTACCAAAAAGTTGGCATCCTCAAGACTCTTGCTCTAAGAGCCTTTAGAATTTGTGATGATGAAAACTTAACCCAAGAGCTCACCCACCTCCGCTAGGTCTTCATATTAAATGGGTATTCTCATAGGAAAATTTCCAAGGCTCTTAACCAAGCCAAGGCCTTTTTTATTTCCTCCTCTAGTCCTATCCCCACCCAATCTCCACATCCCTTGAGTGTCTCCCTTCCTTTTGTGGATGGGATCTCCCAAAAAATTTCCAAAATCTTAACTAGAAAGGGCCTTCGGGTTTGTTGGGAGTTCCCTTTGACCTTCAACTTGTAGATTTATACTTTGATGGATAACTATAATATAACTTTGACTCTATCACCACTCCAAAGTCTACAAGGAAGAGGACCAATTAACAAGGATCAAGAGAGATCCTCTACACTTTGAGCCTTAATGCTAAGGCGGGTGTACCCTTGATTCACTTCTTCAAAGGAATCATAAAATGTTATGCCAATATACTCTTTACTAACTAATTTAAGATTTTATCATTTAATGTGTGTGTGTATGGTTGACAATAATGAAATGCCTCCAAAGGATGGACAAGTGCCTTAACCTAGAGCAAAGAGTCACCCAATTACATACATCAACTGAATACCTTAATTTGAACACAATTGAATCCAAGATAAGTGCTTTGCCTATTACCCCTCTCCCTCAAACACAAGGACATCAGATTCTTGCTTGGTTTCAAACTCATTGAACCCACCTAAAATAATTTAATCCTAACTTTGTTAGGAACTCAGAGATGACTTCACAATACTCTTTGTTTACCATATGCTAATACACTTTGTGACACTAACATATATGATTTTAGAACTGAAACAAGAAGACATACACAAATGCAAGATTGGAACTCAATAGCATTCTCAATAATATATTCAAAATCAATACACAATTAGAACAACACAAGGATAGGAAAAGATACAAAATCCAGCTCCTCTATTAGTAAAACACCATGAACAACCAGCCTAGGACCAAAGAAGGTTTTGGAACCCATACAAAATCAAGATTTTTGCAACTTATACTCCCTAGTCATCTTGTAATTCTCAAAGAGAATGCAACAAGCTATGGATGACTTAGGGTTAGGGTTTCAACCACTCAACTGACTGGAAATGGTCAAAAATTAATTGCAGGGGAAGAAAACTAGTCAGCCAAGCCTAAGAAAGATTTACACTCATGATAGGTCTCTGGGAAAGTACTACAAATCATGAATAATTTGAATTGTCAACCCTTTGTGGCCACTTGCAACATGCCTCAAGCACAAAACTGCATAGTACAAACCCTACAAATGAACATGGCACACCCTAGACCACACTGCAACAACAAACAGATCATTTCCCACCAGCTCCAGTCACATCTACATTGAATTCTAGTCCTTCCTATCACTGGAAACCCCCTCAAAAATTTGAATTTGAATAATAACAGTCATTTCCATGGCACTTGTAGCAAATCAATAGTCGATGTTCAAATCTGAACCAACTTTAAGTCGTGGCCATTAGATCTTCATGTTTCGCAGTCTTTTAAATCTTAACTCGACTACCACCCTGGGTTTACTTTAAATGAACACACGACAAAGCATATCCTATTCATGGGATGAAAATCTTAACCCACCTTTAACCTTGCGAACTGGCGACTATAGGAAAACACTAACCTTGACCCCACATCTAGCAAACAAGCGATAGAAGACTTCCGCCAATTCATGAAGAACTTTATAAAACTACCAGAAAGTTTAGCGATTACACAAACGCTTGTTCGCTGAACTGCTAAAACATTTAGAGAATCACTGATTTATTGTGTGAATGAGTGAGGCCTTTGGAAATTTATCAGACCTCTAAAACTTATCCCAACTGCCAAAAGACTGAGAAACTTTGACCGGGCTCGCATCAGGAAGATCGACAGTGGTCTGAAGTTCGCAAAGACTTCCAAGATTCTATCAGATTTCATGCCCACTAATGGATTGAGAATCTTCCCCTAGCCCTGACAACCCTCTGATAGGAAACAAAATCAATGGCCATCGTAAGATCTTAAGCCTCTGACACACTTGATGAGATTATATGCCATTCATCAATTCTCTGACAGGATCAGGACCCACTGACACATCTGAAAGCTAGGTCCCATTGACAACAGGCCACTATGCAAATACATGGATGAATCAAATAGTGCCAACTATGCATACGTGTCAATAGACCCACTTGCCTTCCTTATGAGAGTCAACGACTATCGCTATACCATTGCACTAAAGGTTAAGCATGTTATATCAATGGTATAACAATAGCCACAAGATTAAATCAAACTTTAACCCACCTGAATGCCAATAAGACTGATCCCACTGATAGGATTCCACCTCATACTACATGGACCAATAAAAAACCTCCAAGTCAAAATACTTGGCAAGTGGACCCGCATGAGAAAAAGGCTACGTCATACAAAGAATCGACGACCGTCTCAAGATCTTATGTGTCTAACACATCGCTTGAGAAGATACACTCACCGTTAGATGGAGATGGTGTCAGACCTGGGCCCAGGGAAAATAAAGGCTACTGAAACATAGGAAAATTTAAACACTGAGACTTAGGCTTTAAGGAAAAATCAGGTGCAGGGGACTATAGGAAAATATTAAAGGCTGTCGGGGTAAAGACTTAGGAAAAATTAACAGCCAACCCTGCAAGGTGATAAAAAAATAAAGCACATGTGAATTAGGAGCCTTAAGTGACCCACAAAAAGTAACATCAAAATAGAATAAGGTCAGGTTTTAGACAAAGGGTTTTTGTATGCAGCAGCTATATTTTCAAAAATTTGAACTAGGGCTAAAGGCAGGGACCTAAAAATAACTGTAGAGACCAAGGGAAAAGGGCTAGAGCCATGAAACTTTTTGCACGTGCTAATAGTGGCTTTGTCTAGGGATGCATGCCTCCTACAGGCATAGCAAGAACTTAGAATCACTAGTTTAAAGCAGACCATCCCACATTTAAAAAAATTTGCAAACAACAGAGAGTAGCAGGACCAAAAACTTACAGGCTAGGACAAAATAGGACAGGGGCAAGCAACTATTTAGAGAATTTACAATATATACAAACCTAAGTACTATTCATGGAAAACAAAATACCTTCAATTGAAGTATTTCTTCAAGAATTTTCCATGAACTGGCAATTCCTGAACATCACCCTTTAATTCCTTGACCATATATGAATCTTGGCCCCATTTTTCATGAATTAGATATGGCCCTAGCTAGATGGGATCAAATTTACCATGTTTTCCTTTATCCTCCAATTTTGCATTCCAAACTAACACCAAGTCACCAGGCTCAAGCCTTCTGTCAACAGTCTTCTTATCATACAAATTCTTAACCTACAACTGCAATTTGGTATTTCTTGCAACTGAGTCTCTTCTAGTCTCATCCAACCTAATGATGTCCTCAATTCTCAACTGCATCTCAGCATCTATGTCATCATCATATAACTGAACAAATTTATACATTTCCAACAAATTATTCTGAGGCATTCTTCCATGTACTCCATATACTAGGTTAAATGGTGCACAACCAATTTCCCTCTTCACAGTTACCCTATCAGCCCATAGGCCTAATGGCAGCTTTGAATTCCATGCTCTTTTATTCTTTTCAAGACTCCTCCTTAGGATTTTAATCAAACTCTTATTAGTAGATTCTACCTATCCATTTCCTTGTGGATGATAAGGTGAGGAATTAGAAATCTAAATTCCTAAACCTTTGCAAAAGTTCTTATATTCAGCAGACCTAAAGCACATTGCATTATCACTAACTATCCTCTCAGGGAAACCAAACCTTGTAACAATATTATTCAACAAAAAATCAATTACCACCTTACTAGTTTCATTCCTTGTAGGTATAGCCTCTACCCACATTGTAAAGTAATCAGTGGAAACTAAAATCCATGAGTGTCCTCCACTAGAGTTGTTTGGTATCTCCCCTATGAAATCAATTCCCCTTTGTTGGAAAGGAGTTTGAACTTCTACTGGCTTTAATGGCACATTACCTAAAAATTTAAGCTTATCAGATAACCTTTGACAAGCATCACACCTCCTCACCAACTATTCTACATCATTGAAGATTGTGGGCCACCAGAATCCTGCTCTCAGGATTTTATGAGCAGTTGTTTTACCTATATAATGTCCACCACAAACTCCCTCATGCATTTCCTTCAGCAACTTGTTAGCTTGATCTTCATCTACACATTTCAAAAGTATGCAATCCAAATTCTTTCTATACAATTTACATTTCACAATTACATACTTGATGGCCTGTAATTTCGATGTCCTCTTCTAATTATCATTCATATTATCTGGACATTTCATGTTTCTCAAGTAATAGATGATATCTTGATACCAAATACAATCATCCATATCACATGTATAATCAATTTTAGAATGATTTACCTGATTTTCATCAAGATTGGATTGAGCCATCAGTTTTGCCAATCCTTGTCCTCTAACCAATTTAGTAATCTGGACCTCAACATTGAATTCTTGGATCATATTGATCCATCTACATCTTCTTCCAGACACCTCCTACTGTGAGAAAATATTCTTCACAGCTGCACTTGGCACAAAAGCAATCACAAATGCCCCCATCAAGTAACACCTAAAAGCCTTGATTGCCTTCACAAGTGCATATGCTTGTTTTTCATTTATGTCATACTTCAATTCTGTAGCCTGCAAAGATTTACTGAAAAATGCAATAGGCTGCTCAAAACCATCCTTATTCTTTTGTAACAAAATTGTAGCAATAGTGTGAAAAGATGCAAAGGAAAAGATATGCATCGGGACATTATAATCAGGTGCCTTAAGCACTAGTGCATCTTTGATGGCCTACTTAATATTTTTGAAATCCTCATCAGGATCACCCTCCTATTTGATTGCATATCCCTTCTTCAACATCTTAGAAATAGGTCTAGTAACTTGTGCAAAATTTGTCACAAACCTCCTTAAGAAATTGACCTGATCAAAGAAGGACTAAATCCCTTTAACATTCTTTGGCCTCTAAATTTTATCAATGGTTGCTACCCTTTTAGGGTCAATTCTCACTCCTTGCTTCCCAACTAAGTGGCCAAGCAACTTACCTTCAATGACACCAAAATAACATTTCCTTGGGTTTAATGAAATGCCAAATTCCAAGGCCCTCACAAATATTTTTTCTAAATGAATGTAGTGATCTTCTTCCATCTTGGAATAGGTAGTTAAATCATCTTGATATACAACAAGGAAATCATTTATGAAATCTGAGAAGGCAACGTCCATTGCCCTCTGAAAAGTAGCACCAGCATTTGTGAGGCCAAAAGGCATTCTCACATAAACATATGTCCCCCAAGGTGTTGTGAAAGTTGTCTTGAATTTCTCTGATTCCTTGACAATTACCTGATCGTAACTAGAGAAACCATCCATCATAGACATCAATTCTAATCCGGTTACTCTCTGCAACATAGCTTCCATATTGGGCAGACAATAATTATATTTTAATGAGCTGATGTTCAAATTCCTGAAGTCTACAAAAAGCCTGATGTCACCATTTTTATTTCTCATAGGAACAAGGTTTGAAACCTAAGAAGAGTGCCTTATAGGCTTGATAACTCTAGCATCTCCCAGCTTCATTAACTCTTCTTGCATCTTGGGTGCCAGAGTGGGATTAATAGGCCTTTGCTTTTGCCAAAAAGGTTTAGCATCTTCTTTCAATGGAATAATATGCTGAAACAAATCTTCTCTATAAACCTTAAGGTCATCATATGACCATGCAAAAACATGCCTGAATTTTCTCAATAATTCAATCAAAGATTTCTTTACCTTTTGAGATATATCTCTACCAATGTATACCCTTTTGGGTGCCTCATGTGTTCCAAGGTTTATCTCCTCTAGATCAACATGATCTTCTCTTTTGATATTCTTCTGAACTTTATCCTGGTTGTCAAAGATAGTCTCAAAAACAACAAGCCCCTTGGGCACCTTGTTAGTTCTAAGTTGAATGACCTCATTGCCAAAGACAACCTCTTTTCCTTCCACTGACTCAACCAAAGCTAAACAATCAAATTTCTGACCATGATAGTGATCCTCACAATTCATAAACTTCAAGATATAATTATCATCATCAAAAACTTGCCAATTTTAAATATTGTCTGGTATGTTAGGCCTAGCCTGAATTTCAACTTTAGAGATATCAAAAAATGTAATATCATTGGGATTGATTGCAATATTGGCTAACAAGTCAGCCATCTTATTGTTGCTCCTATCCTTCCACTTAATATTGAAGGCATCAAAATATTCAATCAAATCCCAAACTGCATTCCTATATTGTTTCAACCTCTTATTCTTGGAAGCATATACTAATCTAACTTGGGACACCATCAACTCAGAATCACCAACAACACTTATGCACTTAATACCATGTTTTTGTGCCAACCTCAATCCTAACAACAAAGCCTCATATTTTTCTATATTGTTGGTACAAAATAAATTCAATGTGAAAGAAAACTTGTAGGTGTTTCAATCAGGAGAAATAAGTAAGATACTTGCTCCTGCTCCATCCTTGCAATTTGCACAATCAAAGTACATTACCCACAAATCACCCTTCATAGAATTAGCACTTACCTCAATAGAGATAGGTGACAAAATAGGTTCATTCTCAAATATAGGGATCTCTTCCCTAAAAGCATTAATATCAGTATCCACAAAACATGTAGTTTCATTATCAATATTTTTCTCAATCATGTGGCATACCCTTGGCTCTCATTCAATCTTGACAAACTGATCATCAATCTTGAAAGTGGCAGAGGACAGATCACACTTTAAACTTCCACCCATGGTAGCACTCCATCTTCTAGATAACAGCATCCCATAATGAGGAAGGATTTCCACTACCAAAACACTCATTGTTAACTCTTTCTCTAGATATGCTGCCAGCCTATATGGCATTGCATTGATAGTCCCAATAACTAGTACATCTCTCTGATCCATTGCACAACATTTGGCTTGCACTATATCAACTTTAAGGCCCAACTTCTCCATGATTTTGAAAGGCATGATAGTATTAGAGGCACCACTATCAATCATACAATTCCTCAAATTCATTCCATTCACAAGAACACTTAAAAATAATGGATCAATATTTTCAAGGTTGGCATTGATAGAACTGTAAAAATATATTGGAGGAATTTGAGACAATTTCTTTAGCAGCAACACCTTTCAAAGCTTTATCCTGAGATCCATTGCATGCAAAATCATTGTTATGAACATTATCTACCCATGCAATGGCTTTGTCTTTGTGTTCAGGGATCCTCAACAATTCTGACAATGGAACCTTAACTATAATTTGGGACAATATAGATAACATATCAACAGGAGCAGAAGAAGGAATCTCAATCTACACCACCTTATTATCCTTTTGTTTATTTGATATGTTAGGTGTATTGGCCACCCTCATTTTTTCAATCTTAGCCATTGTGTTAACTGGCTTCTCAATCTCACTAGAAGCCTTTTCAATTCCAACTCCCTTAAGCTCACAATTCTTACCTTTTACATTCTTGAATTTCACCATGTGATCACCTTTTGATTTGTTCTCATTAGTCTCTCTGGAGTTAGTACTCTTTATAAACATTCCTGTAGCTTTCTCATTTGTATTCCTTGCCACCATGCCTCTAGTTTGCACTTGGGCAATCATTTCTATAGTAATCCTATCCATCTGTTCTCTAGAAGGTCTTCTCAAATTTACTGGCTCAGAAGAAGAGTTCATGTTACATGTCTTCCTATCAATGTCTTCACTATCAGAAAAAGCTTCTTGATGAAAAATGGCCTAATTGTGTCTCTTCACATTTACATCTACCTCTTCATCAAAAACAAAATCCTCTTCATATCATAGATATGAAGAAGCCATGTTGCATCCAACATCATCTTGATCTTCTTCTTGATCTATCTCCTCATTGCCACAATCCTAATTTGCAGCCATAGAATGTGCAACCACACAATGCTCTGGAGAATGAGGGGACTGGCATGCAACACACCAAGGTATGTCCTCCATGACATTTATTGAAGCCTTTTGTAGAGGGTCAGGGATACCTCTATCATTTTTATTTCTTGCAACAAGGACAATAGGCTTGCCATCCTTCCATTGGGTGTTGTAGGGGTAGTTATGCAATCTATTATGTTTATTGAAATTGTTGTTGAACTGAGGCCTTTCATTGGTAGGAGCACTGATGTTCCTATTTGCAAGTGCCTTCAAACCCTTCAATGCATTGAACACCTTATCCAATTTATCTTCTTCTTGCCTCCTAGCTCCAACATTCTTATCATTTTCCTTTTTGTATTTTCTGTCCCCAAACAACTTAGGGTCATCTCTCTTTCCACCCAATTTCCCTGATATTTTCATATTATTCTCAATGTTGACAGCAATCCTAAAAGCATCCCTAAGAGTTCTTGGTTCCTTATCCCTCAAAAAATATCCCATCTTTCCATCAAATGCATTGAAGTATGTGGTCAGACAGACATTGTCATCTAACCACATAACTTGGAACAACTTATGCATACCCTTCTGAAATCTCATGTTGAATTTAGCTACAGTCTCATTTTGATTTTTCCTTATGGTATTGAATTCATTCAACATGAAACTAGCATTAGGTCTATCACCATACTGATCTTTAAAACATCTCTCAAAGGAATCCCAAGTATCAATACATTTATCAGGAAGTCTCTTAAACCAATCTCTAGCATCCTCCATTAGAGATTGAACAAACAATTTCATGACTACATCCTCATGCTCTACCTCATAATCATTAAGGATATCAACAAATAACCTAAGATGCTCCTCACAACTAATAGCATTATTACTAGCAAACTTAGGTACCTTATGTCTTATATCATTTGGAAAAGCATTCAAGTAACCAAGAATTCCATCAAAACTAATTTTCCTATAGCCTTCTAATTGCATAGGTCTTCTTTGAAAACTTGAACTAGTGTTAACCCTAGGATTAACATCAGCATTTACATTTCTATCTACTTGTGCATTTGACTGTTGTCTAGGATTAGCACCTATCCTAGCAGATGAAGAAGGAAATGAACTAGTAGCATTACTAAGTGGAATAGTAGTAGTCATAGATGGC
Organism: Chamaecyparis obtusa; assembly: GCA_027943335.1. Lineage (NCBI taxonomy): Eukaryota > Viridiplantae > Streptophyta > Pinopsida > Cupressales > Cupressaceae > Chamaecyparis > Chamaecyparis obtusa. The sequence continues at coordinate 83,405 of BSBK01010861.1, forward strand.
ATACCTAGTTCAATAGCAGATGGACCAAGACCATTAGCTGATGAAGCCTTCAAGAATTGGATCTTTCTTCTCTTTTCTACAATGGAAGCTTCAATTTTAGCCTTCTCAAGTTCTCTTGCAAGGTCCTCATCTTCTTTTCTTCTTCTTTCTATCTCTATGTCCTTACTTGAATTGGGTGGTGGGACCCCTGGTATTGTCAATGATCTACTTATTTGATGTCCCACCATCTTCTGCTTTCCTTTCTCACTAGTGGCAACAACAGGCCTCGTGATCTCATGCCCATCTTTAGCTTTAGGCAAAGGAACATAACTTTTCACTTGTCTAACCACAGGGCCCTCCTTATCATATTCATGATCTTGCAGTAAGAACTCTTACTCACTCCTCAAAGCTTCAAGATCACCAAAAACATCATGTTACAAAGTCTTAGGAGTAGAAGCAAGCATCTTGTTTCTCTCCTTCATTTCATTAATTTTTCTAAGGAGAGACTATCTTTCTATTAGAGCATTCACTTTTTCATCTTTTCTCTCCTCTTGTAACCTCTTATGTATGGCATCTTGCTTTGCCAACTATAACCTTAGTACATTTAAATCATCAGGATCTACCATAATGTCATCAAAACCTGATGACACATCCATATCAGAAAGATTTTGATATGGGAAGTGCACTCACTGTGGTCTCATGGGTTCTCTTATGAAATTATCTTCATCAAGATCTAAATCAATCTCCAAACCCATCTCTCTAGCTTGTTCATCTTGACCTGCAGGAAATGGACCCTTTTCCTGAAATACAGCCTCTGGGATATCATAGAATCTATCCTCAGAGCGACCACCATCTAATCTAGAAACTCTATCTTGTGAACCTTCCTCACTTGAGGAAACATGTGGTGCTCTACCTCTAGTACTTCTTTGTTCTCTAATGGGAGCAATAGTAGACTCACCATTCCTTCTAAACCAACTCTTCTTCTCCTATCTAGGCAATTGCTCCAGAGTGACCTCCAGATTCTTTCTAACAAAGGACCTAGTATTCCTCCTCTTATCCATGATTTATAGCTTATAGCACTGGTATTAGCCTTTTGAGTTGCCACCCACCTAGATGGGAAATCCTTTTAACTGAATACAATAGGAAAACAAGAGTGCACTTACAACCTTTATATCTATCTGGTCAACAAAAGATTTTGAATTTACAATGTGGCCCAACCAGAAATCCTAATAGATAAACTGCTTCATTGTTGTTCTCCCTAGCAAAGTCACCATTTTGTTGGGAGTTCCCTTTGATCTTCAACTTCTAGATTTATAAATTGATGGATAAATTTAATATAACTTTGACTCTATCACCACTCCAAAGTCTACAAGGAAGAGGGCCAATTAACAAGGATCAAGAGAGATCCTCCTATACTTTGAGCATTAATGCTCAGGCGGGTGTACCCTTGATTCACTTCTTCAAAGGAATCATAAAATGTTATGCCAATATACTCTTTACTAACTGATTTAAGATTTTATCATTTAATGTGTGTGTGTATGGTTGACAACAATGAAATGCCTCCAGAGGATGGACCAGTGCCTTAACCTAGGGCAATGAGTCACCCAATTACATACATCAACTGAATACCTTAATTCAAACACAATTGAATCCAAGATAAGTGCTTAGCCTATTACCCCTCTCCCTCAGACACAAGGACATCAGATTCCTACTTGGTTTGAAACTCACTAAACCCACCTAAAAGAATTTAATCTTAACTTTGTTAGGAACTCAGAGATGACTTCACAATACTCTTTGTTTACCATATGTTGATACACTTTGTGACACTAACATATATGAGTTTAGAACTGAAACAAGAAGACATACACAAATGCATGAATGGAACTCAATAGAATTCTCATTAATATATTCAGAATCAATACACAATCAGAACAACACAAGGATAGGAAAAGATACAAAATCCAGCTCCTCTATTAGTAAAACACCATGAACAACCAACCTGGGACCAAAGAAAGTTTTGGAACCCATACAAAATCAAAAATTTTTGCAACTTATACTCCCTAGTCATCTTGGAATTCTCAAAGAGAATGCAACAAGCTACAGATGACTTAGGGTTAGGGTTTCAACCACCCAACTAACTAGAAATGGTAAAAAATTAATTACAGGGGAGGAAAACCAGTCAGCCAAGCCTGAGAAAGATTTGCACTCATGATAGGTTTCTGGGAAAGTACTACAAATCATGAAAAATTCAAATTGTCAACCCTTTGTGGCCACCTGCAACATGCCTTGAGCACAAAACCCCATAGTACAAACCCTACAAATGAACATGGCACACCCTAGACCACACTGCAATAGCAAATAGATCATTTCCCACTAGCTCTAGTCACCTCTATATTGAATTCTAGTCCTTCCTGTCACTGGAAACCCCCTCAAAAATTTGAATTTAAATATTAACTATCATGTCCATGGTGCTTGCAGCAAATCAGTGGTCGACATTCAAATCTGAACCAACTTTAAGTCATGGCATTAGATCTTCATGTTTCGTGGTCTTTTAAATCTTAACTCGACTACCACCCTGGGTTTACTTTAAGCAAACACGGGACAAAGCATATCCTATTCGTAGGATGAAAAATCTTAACCCACCTTTAACCTTGCGAACTAGTGATTGTAGGAAAACACTAACCTCGGCCCCACATCTAGCGAACAAGCGACAAAAGACTTCTGCCAATTTGTGAAGAACTTTATAAAACCTCTAGAAAGTTTAGTGATTATGTGAACGCTTGTTCATTGAACCGCTAAAACATTTAGAGAATCACCGATTTATTGTGCAAATGAGTGAGGCCTTTGGAAATTTATCAGACCGCTAAAACTTATCCCAACCACCAAAAGATTAAGAAACTTTGACCGGGCCCACATCAGGAAGATCGACGATCATCTAAAGTTCACAAAGACTTCCAAGATTCTATTAGATTTCATGCCCACTATCAGATTAAGAATCTTCTCCCAGCCCTGACAACCCTCTAACAGGAAACAAAATCAAAGGCTGTCATAAGATCTTAAGCCTCTGACACACTCGATGAGATTATATGCAATTCATTGATTCTCTGACAGGATCAGGACCCACTGACACATCCAAAAGCTAGGTCCCATTGACAACAAGCCACTATGCAAATACATGGATGAATCAAATAGCACCAACTATGCATATGTGTCAATGAACCCACCTACCTTCCTTATGAGAATCAATGGCTGTCACTATACTATTGCACTAAAGGTCAAGCATGTTATATCAACAGTATAACGACAGCCAGAAGATTAAATCAGACTTTAACCCACCTAAATGCCAAGAAGACTGGTCCCACTGATAGGATTCCACCTCATACTACATGGAACAATAAAAAACCTCAAAGTCATAATACCTAGCAAGTGGAACCACATGAGAAAAAGGCTATGTCATACAAAGAAATCGACAGCCGTCTCAAGATCTTATGTGTCTGACACATTGCTTGAGAAGATACACTCACCATTAGATGGAGATGGTGTCAGAGCCAAGCCCAGGGAAAATAAAGGCTACCGAAACATAGGAAAAATTAAACACTGAGACTTAGGCTTTAAGGAAAAATTAGGCGCAGGGGACTATAGGAAAATATTAAAGGTCGCTAGGGTAAAGACTTAGGAAAAATTAATAGCCGACCTCGCAAGGTGATAAAAAAAATAAAGGAGATGTGAATTAGTAACCTTAAGTGACCCACAAAAAGTAACATCAAAATAGAATAAGGCCGGGGTTTAGACAAAGGGTTTTTGTATACAATGGCTATATTTTCAAAAATTTGAACTAGGGCTAAAGGCAGGGACCTAAAAATAACTGTAGAGATCAGGGGAAAAGGGCTAGAGCCATGAAACTTTTTGCACGTGCTAACATGGTTGCCTTCAAACCCCTTTCAAAGTTAAGAAATCATGTTCCCTTGCTCAAAGACTCCAAAGAATCACTTCTAGACTCGGGAGTCTATAAGATTGTGTGCTCTTGTGGCATCTCCTATATAGGGGAGACAGGTCAGTCCTTCCTCACTAGAATCCATGAGCATAGTGCTGATAGAAAGCATGATAGGGTCCATAAGTTTGCTTTAGTGGAGCACTCTTCTTCCACCAAACATCATATCTTTTTGGAGAACACCCTAATCCTTTCCAAGGAGGACAACTACTTCAAGAGGAAGCTTAAGGAGGCCATTTTTATTAACCACCATCCCGCTAACCTTAACCGTGATGATGGGTGGTCAATTAACCCTTCCTGGCAACCACTGTTAGGCTCTCTTG